>JADRCD010231382.1:0-31285 GCA_019843815.1 Montemys delectorum
GGGAGGCAGAACCTGGGAGTCTGTGTGCTGGGCATGTTGATGGCCCAGGGTGACCCAGTAAACATGTAAGGAAGAACTTACACAGCCATCCAACCCAAGCTAGCCACCAAGGCAGAAAGCTGAGTGCAGAGGGAAGAGGACAGTGAGGCCTAACCCTGCCTGAACCACTCCTACTCTGTCCCAACCCAGGGAGTCACCTGGCACTTGCTGTATAATTCTAGCTGATCTTAAACTCATTGAAAATGGTACCACATATCTGCTAGTTTACAAAAAGAAGAAGAGGGAGAAGAAGAAGAAGAAGAAGAAGAAGAAGAAGAAGAAGACGACGACAAAGAAGGGGGCTGGAGAGATGGCTCAGAGGTTAAGAGCACTCTGACTGCTCTTCCGAAGGTCCTGAGTTCAACTCCCAGCAACCACATGGTGGCTCAAAACCATTTGTAATGCATATAATTTCCTCTTCTGGTATGTCTAAAGGCAGCTACACTGTACTCATATGCATAAACGAATAAATATATCTTTAAAAAAAGGAGAAGAAAGAAAAGAAAAATAAAGAAAACAGAAAAATCCTTAATCATGCATGTATGTGTGAGATCCGTCTTGGCCATTGTGTCTCAGGGTTTCTATTGCTGTGTAGAGATACCATGACCATGACAACTCTTATAAGGACAACATTTAATTGGGGCTGGCTTACAGGTTCAGAGGTTTAGTCCATTATCATCATGGTGGGAAGCCTGGCAGCATCCAGGCAGACATGGTGCTGGAGAAGGAGCTGAGAGTTTTACCTTTTGATCCACAGGCAGCAGGGAGAGACTGCACCACCCAAGGCCTGGCTTGAGCTTCTGAGACTTCAAAGCCCGCCCCTAGAGACACACTTCCTCTGACAGTGCTACACCTACTCCAACAAGGCCACACTTCCAGTAGTGCCAGTCTCTATGAGCCTATGGGGACATTTCATTCCAACTACCACATGGTGTATACAAATACAGTCTTCATATTATCATATACCCTGCTCAACAATTCTAAAGGTCATCAATGCTACTATTGAGCCTGGCTTCCTCTCCTTTACTTGTCTACACAGCAGCCTGGAACATTCTCAAAGTGGCTATTTATTTCCTTTATTTAATAGATTTGCTTCTGCTCTTTGTAGAAACCAATTATTATGGCCATGGAGAAACTAACTTTAGGAAACCTAAAACAAACCTTTTAAACTATAAAACAAAATCAAAACGTTTCCTTTTTAAGTCTCATGATGATGTTTACTAATTTTCTCTAAAGGTGGCTTTCTGCTTCTTTATAACCAGCCTACCTAATCCATTGCTATCTCTAAGAAGAAAGGTGTGTGCATATATTGATCCTGAGGAAAAGTCTCAGGCCTGAGAGAACTGCAGCTTGTGATACTAGGCAGTTTAGCAGCAGGACCCTAGAGGCAGATGCAGCAATGCATGTGCTAAGCTAGACCTTTCAAAGGTTCCCTGTGGTTCTCACGACTCATGACCGCCTTGCCTCAGTCAGGTAGGGAGCAGAAACAGTATGCTCTTCCCATGTTTATTCCTGCTTTGGTCCTCAGTCATGTACAGATTCATTTTTAGGTTTGTAAGCCTAAGTCAGACGGTAAGGATGAGGTTGTGGAAGGTGACCTGTAGACATGTTTTCTTGCAGACATGTCGATTGTTGCGGCATGTATCCGGCACAGAACCCCTTGAGATAACGTGCCTACACGCAGAGGAGACATTTCAGGTGACCGGCCAACAGGTATGGAAATGACACGTTTTTCTCTCTGCGTTGTGTGTTATTTGACTGTGTAGCAGACTGTGAGGAAACAAGCAGAAAGGTTTGCATCAGTGGAGGCCAGATCTGCGGAGAGGAAGAAGGACACTGGAAGTTGGTTGCTAATGTAATGGAACATGGCTGACATTCCATTGGATCATCTGGTTTTTCTGCCAAAATTTCACTTAGATTATATCTATTTTAAATAAAGCTGTTTATAATGCAGGTCACTTTAATATATTTGCAAAGAAAGAGATCAGTATGTAACAAGCCACAAAATACAGTTCAGTTTAATAATTCCTAAGGACACTGATTTAAAAAACAAAGCAGGAAAAACAAACAAACAAACAAAACAGGGCCAGCTAGAAGGCTCAGTGCGTAAAAGTGACTGCTGAGCAGCCAGTGACATCCCTAGGACCCAGGTGGTGGAAACAGAACCAACTAGCAGGGTGCCCTCCAGCCTCCACAGGCACACTAGCCTGCACACACACACACACACACACACACACACACACACACACACAATTAGTAAATAAAAACATACAAACAAAAACAATGTTTCTGGCCGTGCTACTTTATAAACAAGATTCTGTTAGATGCAGAATAACTATCTCAGTTTAGGCAGATAACACATTATGCTATTAAAATACTGACTGATAACCAGAGTGGCAGTGTGAAAATTCATCAGTAAGGACCTAATGTCCGGGATGATTCCTAGGGCTGAGACTTTAAAGATCACACGCATGCTTCTGGTGCCTGTTTAGATCATTTCTGCTGCTGAAACATTGACGTTGCATCCGTCTAGCAAAATCGCTAAGGAAAACTTGGATGTGTTTTGTGAAGCTTGGGAATCTCAGATTAGTGACATGGCAACGCTGCTAAGAGAAATCAGTGATGTGTTTGAAGGAAGACGAGGTGAGAAACTGTCCATTTATTGAAGCATATTACTGTAGCTTTTAGGTATGTATGTATCTATGGATATATAGTAATATAACTGGATAAGTGCTTTGTTTTGTTTACAATGTCAAGACTTGGATACAAAATTAACTTATTATAGCCCAGATGGGTTATTTTTATAATAAAATATCTCCCATAGAAATGACAAAATTATTGTTTTGTTCTTATCTTTTGTTTTTATATTGATTAATAGCTAATCAATAAAATGCATTAGACTTGTAGATATCTAAATTGGCATTTCCTACTGAAATCAAAATAGCTTTTTGTTTCTTTTGTATTTTTTAAATTTTAGTACAAAAGCTCTTGTACAATACAGAAAGTCTCTGATTAGTTATATTGAATTCATAATGAAATGAATGTAATTATTTGACTTTTGAAATGCCTTCCTTCTGCTTGGGTGGAATCTCTTTCCTTGATGACTACATAAACTTGAGATATTGCCTGTGGTGGGTAAGTTCATTGACGTTTGTATAACATATAAGGTAGTCCTGTATGGTGTATGGGAAGGCATGGTTATTACACTTTATGTCGGTGTCAACTGGCAGTTTTGTTTATGGTCTATCATCGTGTTTTATGTTTATATGTCTGTTTCTATGTATAGAGTCTTCCTTTGGATGACTTCCATTAGTGTTAAAATGTTAAAAATAAAATGTTATTTAATGTCATACATTAAATTAAATATTTTATTAGAGGTGAGTATTTAAATATTTATTGTTAAAAATAGGATAAATGTTGACTTAAAAATTAGGGAATGCTATATTCCTTGCTCTCTTCCATGTCCCTGGGCCAGCAAATGACCTTCATCTGAATGTAGAGTGAGTCTCAGTTTCTCTCCTGGTGCTGATCCCTTGACCGAGGCCCTGAACTGCCTTTCTCTGTGTGTCTAGGTTCCTCGCAGTTCTAGGTTATGGTGTTTGACCAACCCTGCGATCTATTTTTTCTCTTTTTTATTTGCCTAAAAAAGAAGTTAGAATAACCTTTATCCCTCTTGTGCTGGGCCAAAAGTCTAGTAGAAATTAGAATGTTAAAAGAACTCAAAGGACAGGTTGAAATAGGATGACAAACATGTCATTCAGAGGTACACAACCATAACAATGTAGCCATACAGACAGCAGCTGCTGTCTATTGGGAATTTACTGTGGTAAATGCCAGATGTGCATTATATCACATTTTATCTTTTTAGGAATCCTCGAGGTAGATAATATCTTTGGAATTTATTAATGGTGAAGTAGAATTTTAAAAAAAGTTTGTATGTCAGTGCCTGCAGTGAGGGAGGAGCCGAGAGCCGAGAGCCAGGAGTGACTCCAGGGGTGACATTTTCTTAGCCTCTCCCAGTTAAACTCTACGCTGGCTCTAGTGGATCTTAAAGGGAACGAGTGAGCTCTGGCAAACGCTCACAAGTCTGCTCAATCTCTCTTTCCAAATCCACTTCAGAAGCTTGCTGCGATCCCCGTCCTAGGCAGAAGCCTGGATCCTTGGGTTAGTTTTCTACTTAGTAGCTGGCGGTCGGCTGTCTTCCTGGAAGAAATAATAATTGAATCTAACTGTCTGTTAAGAATGGAGTCCTGCACATATTACCCAGCCCTTTGAGTTGCCTTTTCTTTGGACATCATGCTTGCAATGTGTTTTAGGTTTGTTTTTGAGTTTGTTTGTTGTACCATTATGTGACCTTGGGTTAGTCCTTTCACATTGTTCCCAAAATATTATCATTTCATGGGCTGGTATGTAGTTTTCTTAGTAGACTGTTTGCCTAGAATGCAAGACACCCTGATTCCAACCCTGAGCATTGCATAATGGGTTTGTGATGGTACCTGCTTGTAAATCAGTGCTCAGGAGATGGAGGCAGGAGGATTAGGGCTCAGGGTCATCCTGGGCTACAAGGTGAGTTGGAGGTCAGCTGAGCTACATGAGGCTTTATCTTAAAAACTAATGTTATCATGTCAATCTAAAGTCAGTATTGTACTATAGCTGAGTATACTCCATTTTCCTCGAAAAGAAGGTGTCTGTCAGCCCAACTGGGGTGCTGACATGACCTCCAAGCCTGATGGCCAAGAAGAAGGATTCCTACAAATTCCTACTGGTTCCCACAAGTTGTCCCCTAACTTGAGTGCATATATCCATGTATGTACACTCACATGTAGATAAATACTTTTTTAAAAAAGAGAGAAAGAAAGAAAGAAAGAAAGAAAGAAAGAAAGGAAGGAAGGAAGGAAAGAAGGAAGGAAGGAAGGAAGGAAGAAAGAAAGAGAGAAAGAAGGAAGAAAAAGAAGCAATTACTGCTGGGCTGTAGTTTAGTTGTATGGTTCATGCCTTGTTTATGCCAGGCCCTGGGTTTATTTCCTAATACACAAGGAAAAACAACAAATCAAAAACCATGAAAAACCTCAGTGAGTGCTTTTCAAATCTTCTTTAAAAATCTATACTCATTTATTTTATTTTCTTACAACTACAGTACTTATTAAATACTGATGGTCACTAAATATCTTAGAGTTTCTATTGCTGGGCTAAATACTGTGACCAAAAGTAACTTGTATCAAATTGACCAAAAAAAAAAAAAAAAAAAAAAAAAAAAAAATCCAACCAGGACACTCAAAGAATTGGCTTTTGTTTTTTTTACCACTAAATGTTAATGCTAAGCTGGCATGGGAATCATGGAGTTTGAGGCCAGCCTAGTCTACAAAGCAAGACTCAGGACTGCCAAGGCTGTTATACAAAGAAACCCTGTTTTGAGAAACCTATGATAGGGCTGGAGAGATAGCTCAGTGGTTAAGAGCACCAGCTGCTCTTCCAGAGGTCCCGAGTTCAATCCCAGCAACCACATGGTGGCTCACAACTATCTATGAGATATGATGCTCTCTCCTGGTGTATGGGAATACATGTAAGCAAACACTGTAACATAGTAAAGAAATAAATCCTTAAAGAAAGAGAAAAACCTATGATGATGGCGATGATGATATGTTAATGTTAAGTGTATTTGGAAAGTAGCAACATTGATGAAAGGGGCTTTCTAATTTTGATTCTTTGTGCTATTTGTTTTGTTTTTAAATTTATTTCAAAAATCTTAAATTCACATGCTAGCTTTATAAAACAAAATAATTATCTATTGTAAACTGATCTGCAAGCCAGAAAGATGACAGCTAGAGTTGGGGGTGAACTGGACCTTGCAGGCTGCCTGTTTTCCCTGTAATCAACTTCATGTTACCTGTCCACTCACAGCCCTCAACCTGTGTGCTTCGCTTCCTTCTCCTGTCTTGCCCACTAGGATTGTCCTTTCTCCAAGTAAGAGGACTGTATGGTAGTTGGAAATGATGGGGTTTGGCATACAGAGCGAGCGAAGGAGAACTGATGCTGGTCCTGATTTGAGGATTCTGGTTTGGGGAGCAGCAGGCTGCTATAAGGACTGCTCTGATTGAGGCTGCCTGGAAATGGAAGTCAATCCCACTGACATATTTACTTTTCATTTTCCCTTTGCTTTGGTGTGAGCTCTGGCGTTGTAGGTGCCCTAGAGATGCAGGTGTTGATAGTGTTCATGTCTGCAAACCAAGTTATGCTGAAATGTCCGAGTAACATATAACTGACAGTCTAGATTATCACAACTAATGTAACCTTGTTTACTATTGTAAAAGTTAAATGTAAGTAATAAAATTGTATCAGTAGAAAAATTTCAAGTGATGTATGTTATTTGTAGGAGAGAAGCATGACCATCTCTCACTCCCGAAGCCCATGGTAAGTACAGGAGCTCTGCGTGCTTCAAATGCCTGTCTTTACAATTTAAATTACGGTCCCTTCATCTATTGCTACTAGCTACTACCCTCACTCAGCAACAGGGAAAACCTAGGATAATGCATGGCCACTCTTCATAGTCACTACTCCGGCCAGCAGCCTGCATGTGACCTGCACCCTTAGTATTTGTGCTCGGCTGTGTGGGAATAATGGAATCTGTGAAGTGGCAAGTGGCTTTCTTTTCCATATTTCTGTTGGAATTATTTTCTGTGTATTAACACATTTATTGCCAGTCTTGGTAGCCCACACCTCTGATCCTAGGATTTGGGAGCAGAGGCAGGCAGGGCACTGTGAATTAGAGGACAGCCTGGTCAAAATACCAGTTCAGGCTAGATAGTGAGACCCCGACTCAAAAAAAAAAAAAAAAAAAGAAATGTATACTTTACCTAGGCAAAAACATGCCCATGAGAAAGGCAATAAAGAGTAATAAATTAGCTGGAGAGTGGTATGAAGGGTCCTTTTAGGAACTAAAGTTTCTCCTCTCTTTTGGCTGATAGCCTCTTATCATCCTGTTACTCATGCAGCCTTGTGTGACCTCAGCGATTCATTTGTAGATAACATTATGACATTTATAATTACAGATATGGTACAGGCTCAGTTATCACAGGGACTAGTGTCTTACAGCAGTCAAGTGCCCTGATACCCTGGCTTGAGAAGTTTGTGTGGGGAAACAACAAACAAACAAAACCTGGCTGAAGAAGTAACTTCTCAGAGAGAAGAAATCATGGTGGCTGATGAGAGGGGAAGGCTTAAAACACCCTCTTAGGTCACAAGAGAGGAACACTCTGGTGTGTGATTATACAGCAGGTGGAAACATACAGATGCATTAGATCATCAATGCCCCTGATCACTTCCTGTTGGCTTGGTGTTGTATTAGATGCTGGGTGGCAAAGGTACTGAATGATGAAGGACTTGAAAAATACCTTATGTGTTGCGGATTTCGGTTGCCTAGAACTGTCCTGTCCAAATTTGATGATGATGATGATGATGATGATGATGATGATGATGATGATGATGATGATAAAAGTGATTCATTGCCTCAATGAAAAAGACATATGTAATTAAAAATTTGGGTAGCTGTGCAAAGAAAAAGAACTTTGCAAAGTTGATCTTGTATCATATTTTATTCCCAGTGAGTCCTAAGCATCATTTTACCACTTGGCAATGGTCCGTGGGAAACTTTTTAGCCCCTTTATCATCTTAAATCTTCAAAATCTAGGGTATATTTCACACACATAACATCCTAACCAGACTGCCCACATTGTGGCTAATAGCTGCTATATTAGATAGTACATGTTTAATCTTATATAAAAAGGAAATGAAGAGAAGAGAGGACTTGAGGTTGCCCATCACCCATGGAGGGCAGCTCACCACTCTCTGTAACTGCGGCCCAAGAGTAACAGACACCCTCTTCTGGGCACTGTGGGCACTTGCACCCACACCACGATTCTGAACTGAATATAGGTAGAAGAAAAACAAGGACGAGACTGCAAAACCATTTTGAAAGATAGTTATCCGTGCCTTAATTTATCACCAATACAGTTTTGGTAGTATACATTTTATCTTATTTTTCCATTTTCATCCACCTCGATTCCAATAAATGGATTGCTATATTTAGTCAAATAAAGATAGGTTGATTGTTTTAGATGCTGTATGTTGGGCCTCTTATAAAACAGTTTTGGATAAGAAAAGTCATCATATAGCAGGGCATGAAGTGTATACCTGCAGCACTTGGAAACCTGAGGCAGGAGGATCATGAATTTGATGTCAATCTGTAAGACAGATTCCCCAAACCAGACAAACAACAACAAAACAAGAGAGGGAGTGCTGCTGCTGCTGTGAGGGAGTGCTCCTGCTGTGAGGGAGTGCTCCTGCTGTGAGGGAGTGCTCCTGCTGTGAGGGAGTGCTCCTGCTGTGAGGGAGTGCTCCTGCTGTGAGGGAGCGCTCCTGCTGTGAGGGAGTGCTGCTGCTGAGGTTCACTGTTGAAGCACTTTGCCTCCTGACACAGGCCCAGGCTCCATCTCCAGTACAGTAGGTTGCATGGAAGGAAGATTTTATTGAACTCAGTGGGCCCTCCAATCTTTAGTAACATAATTTCAAAATCTAAACTACTTCCTTAGTTGAATGTAGCACAGCTAACTATATTTTTAGAGAACTGTAGCTCTTTTTTTTTTTTTTTCTTTCTTGTAGCTCCTTTTTCAGAGTGCAAACTTAGAGTCTTGTGCTATTTATATTTGGAAATCTTCAGCTTTATATAACAGAACTGCATTTCCAAATAGTGTCCACTAGGTGGCAAGCTTGACCACATTTGCTTTTTTTCTTTTGTTTTTATTTTTACATTTATTCATTTCTCTGGGCAGGGGTGGTGTGATGTGATCATGTGCAGGCCAGAAGACAGCTGAAGGAGTTGGTTCTCTCCTCCCTAAGCCTGAGGAACAGACTTAGGCTGTCAGGCCAGGTAGCAAGGGCCTCTACTCACTGAGCTTTGTCACTGCCCCATGGCCACACTGTAAAGATGGCTTGATTACCTTTTCTATAGTTCCCCTTAATATTCATTAAATACTTTAGCAATTCAATTTGTAAAAATAAAAATCACGCAACACAAGTAGTTTATATGAGAAAGATATAGTAGTTTATATGGGAATGAAGTCTAAATAAAACCTAAAAGCATTGAGAAGGTACCGAGTTTACGGCACATATTACTTTGTAGTCTGCTAGACCATGGAAGGAACTAAAGACCATGTGACTCCCAAAGGGAGTTGGCTTAGTTCTCATGAGCGCAGACTTGTGCTTGCGTGTGTGCACACGCATCTGTCCTTCTATGCCCCTGTCTTCAGTAGTAAATATCATTAGGTTTGTGTTCATATGGAAGAAATATTCTGACATAAGGGAAACATTATGGCAATTTTGTTCTTATTGAGCCTGGCGACAGAGAAACTGGTCAGAAATAACAGTACCTGCTTATAACAAGGCAAACAAAAGGAGAGGCAGACTTACTTGCTCACGTGTGGGTACGTGCTTGCATGTATGCGTGTGTGTGTGTGTGTGTGTGTGTGTGTGTGTGTGTGTACTTCTTGCTTGTTATATATGCTTCTTGTTTGTATATATGTACATACTTCTGGCTTGTATGTATTTCCATAAATCAGGAAGCTGTCACTTGATAGTGGAACATGGTCTGGGAAATTTGTCATAGGTGATTTTATAATTGTGAGAATATCCCAGGAATACTTAGCATGACCTAAGATGACCATGGCCTTGATAGGTGATGTGTTTGCTTGCTGTTTTAGACAAGGGATCATGTGTCACAGGCTGGCCTTGAACTCACCATGTAGTAGAATATGCTCTTGGATGTCTTGAACTTTGTTTTTAGATTTATTTTATTTTATGTGTATGAGTGTTTTGCCTGTATGTATGAATGTGCACCATGTGTGTCCTTGGTGTCCATTGAGGCCAGAAGAAGGAATTGGATTCCCTGGAGCTGGAGCTGCCATCTGAGTTTTGCGAACTGACTCAGATCTTTTACAAGAGCAGCAAGTACTCTTAACCACTGAGCCATCTCTTCAGCTCCTAGATGACATAGTTTTATGGGGTCACCATTGTAAATTTGGTCTTTTGCTAATCAATATATTGTTAGGTGGCATATGACCCTTTCCTCTCTCTCCCTCCCTGTCTCAAACTTGCACAGACATGCATGTACAGATGGACCTAACTTATACATGTTTACTTACACATGTTGAGTGATATTATACTTTGAATTTTGATCTTTGCTCAAGCTTACCCTAAATGCTGTGATCCCCTTTCACAGTGCTGACCAGTGTCAGTGTGTGGCAGCTTCCAGGGAGGAAGAGGAAACAGAAACAAACGATGCTCTACAATGTACTATGCTGTGTCCTAAGTGCACATGTGCGCACGTGCACGCACACACACACACACACACACACACACACACACACGCACACAGACAAAATGCTGGGGAAGGATTGAACCAAAAGTCTCACACACATAGCAAAGAAGTGTTCTAACTATATTTGTAGCTTTTAAATGCATTTTAAAACTTGATACATTTCCAACTTATAATGTGCTTCTCAGTATGTATTCCATTGTTAAACTGAGGGGTATCTGTATGTATACTTGAAAAGATAGGTGATGAGGGATATGCAGATGGCTTAGAAGATGGCTTCGTGGATGGCTTAGTGAGTAAGTGCATTGGCTGCTGTTATGCTGGACCTGAGTTCAATTCCTAGCACCTACACTTCTGCTGTAACTCCAGCTCCATGGGATCTGATACCCTCTTCTAGCCTCCAAGGGCACCAGGCATGCCCATGGCATGCAAGACCTTTCATGCAAGCAGAACACCTATACACTTGAAGTTCAAAAAGTTAAAAATTTTGATCTTTTTCTTGAGCTAGACAGGCACATGAATGTTTATTTGGCTGTAATTCACATCTTGCATATACATATGTAAATATATATATATGCCATGTGTGTGTGCCTATGTGTGCCTATATATGTGTGTGTGTGTGTGTAATTTGATTGTTTTCACTGGACAAATGGCTTTCTCCAGCTATTGGCCAGTCTCTACTGGCCTCCCTGTCCTGCCTGTTCTAACTATGTGAGCTCTTGACATGTCTGAGAGTAGGAGAAATTCTCACTGTAGGCTGTCATCTCCAAAGAAAGTTTGAATATATATTTCAAAGAAGCAGTGCTATAGTTGATGGTAGGGTATATTGTGGCCTTGTGATGCTGGAGTTAGAAGGAATCTCTGAACTAGCCTGGTGACCTATGATTGACTTCTTCCCTTCTAGAGGAAATGCTGAGTTCCCAATAGTTAGTTATGTGAAAACAAACATGTTCTTTCTAAAATGGGAGACCATTGAGCACTGGCTTACAGTAAATCCTAAATTCAAAGTGTAAGGTCTTTACAGCATAGCTTCAGGATTAGCCACTGTGATGGCAGCAAAAGCAGGGTATTGAAATTCAGAGTGTTGCAGGCATTAGATTATAGAGTCAACCAGTGGGAACATCCTTACAAATGACATTTCATCAGAATCAATCAAATGTTACAATGATATTATTGCAACAGAGAAGTTGGGGAGCTCTGGGGACAATATCAGTGGATTCTGAGAATATTCTAGGTGCCGTCTTGAGGTCCCTAAAGACCTTGTGAAAAGAAGCAGGCAGCTAGTAACAGAGAGCAGATTGGACATGACCTTCTGCCTTTGTCCCCTTAGCCTTGAATTCTAAATGATGACTTGCTCTGAGCAGAAGTCACCCAGTAGAATATTTACAGGTGTAGTTAACTGCTTACCTTAACTACCTGCTGGGAATGGTAAGTTAGGGTTCCTTACAAGTTCCCATGTTTTCTATTACTGAAGACTTTCCTCACAATGAAATGCTAAGACTTTCTAATCTTTTTTTAATTGTCACAGAAGAATAATGCAAACCTGAAATCAGTAAAGCCTGACAAACCTGATTCAGAGGTAAGCTCTTTGGTTGTGTAAGTCCTGTATCAATAATGAGACAGAATTGTGAAATCTCCCTTCCAAGGACAGACCTGTGATTTCAATGTGTTTGCAGGAGCAAGCCAGGATAGCAAAGCTCGGGCTGAAGCTAGGATTGCTCTCCTCTGATGCTGACTGTGAAATCGAGAAATGGGAAGATGAAGAGAATGAGATCATTCAACATGGGCGGAATATGTCCAGGATGGCCTATTCTCTGTATTTATTTACTAGGTATGCAATGCCATTTTGATTTGTTTACGTGTTTGCTTATTCAGCTATTTTTGTTGTTGTTGTTGTAGACCAGGCTGGCCTCAAACTCAGAAATCCTCCTGCCTCTGCCTCCCAAGTGCTGGGTGGGATTAAAGGTGTGTGCCACCACTGCCCGGCTATTCAGCTATTTTTGAGACAGGGTCTCAGACAACAGTCCAGGCTGGCCTAGAACTTGCAGCAATCTTCCTGTCTCGTGCTCCAGAGTACTGGGACTATATTTATGCACCATAAATAAATAAATCTTTACAAAGTTAAGAAAAGATTGAAATGTGTGAAGAACAACCCCATGGCATAGCAGAGGCTAGCTGAAGCTCTGTGGCCTGGGATATGTAGTTTGGGGACAGAAATACTAAGGTTCAGGAAAATAATTCTTGTCATGCATCAATGTATCCTGCCTCGTTCACTTAGGCATGCCTCCATAATGTCAGTATCTCCTTGTGGTCAAAGCACAAGTTGTTATTTCATCACAGTCTTTGCATGTTTCCCCTACATTTCCCCTTAAATCCTGTGGCATACCAACCTCATCTAGGCACTCCTTGGAACCCATTTGCTAGCCTTCAGCCTTGAGATTTGTACTGTTTCTAGGCATGTTTATAGCCCTTCCTTAGGCAATTGCTTGAAGTCATTCTAATCACTTACATAATGTATTATAATTATTTCTATATAACAATTCATATTTCTTAATAAAATATTTAAGACAGTCTAGTGCTTTTCAAGTTTTCTTTATAATTTTTGATGTGATTCAGTTGCTCCTCCCAGCATGCATCAGAGAGCAGGAAAGATTTGCTTGCACCCCATAGCCCTTGGGGGCCAAAGTTGCTGCAAGAGCATGCATCTCCTGATTTGTACCTAGGCCATAGCGCCTCTCGTGCATCTGCTGGTTGCTATGTTGGAATTTACCTTTCATTTTCCAGAGTTCCTAGTCCTTGGTAGCTTTTAAATTCCTGAATAAAACTGGTCAACACAAGGAGTTTTATGATTATTTTCTACATTTAGAACTGGAATTTTATATATGCCCCATTGAAGCTGAAGCTGTGTCTGCCAGGGTTTGGTGCTCCTTTCATTGCATACAAAATGCATTTGGTTGAGACATATCATCAGATCTCATATATTTATTCATGAAGCAAAAGAAAAGCAGCCTGAAAAGGACAAATAGCACTAATTACCTGGCTGGTTTCAGTTCTCTTTGCATTATGAAATTAACATATATGACTCTAACTTAGGAAGTAATAATTAAAGTTGTTTTAAGAATAATGTCACAATATTATCAGTGTTCATATTAATTTTTACAAATTGAGTTCTGCTAATATACAGAATGCTCTGAAACATTAATGTTCTATAAGCCAATTTCCAGGCTCATACTTATATTTATTTTAATAACTCACTCTTTTTTAGAGGAGAGGGCCCACTGAAAACTTCCCAGGACTTAATTCACTTCCTAGAGGTATGTTTTGTTTTCATAAATACTCAGAGAGATAAGATTCTGTGGGATTAAAAAGGGAGAGGTGACTGAAGATATTTGGAAAGACTTCTGTAAGGTGCCATTTGAGTAGGCACATTATTGAGGTGATAGAAGGAAGGGTGAGCCGGGTCAGAGTATTTCAGAGGCAGAACAGGTGTGACGGCAGTTATGCTATGAACCTTGCAGAGTCCATGTAGATGAGATGTTGAGCTGTATTGGAATGGAAGGCCCAGCGTCTCTGCAGAACCTGAATGTTCCTTGTTTGCAAGTGTGATGGTGCTGAGCCCACTCAGCCTTGGGAATCTGTAGAATGATAAGATGTTCTAAAAGGCTTTGACTCAACTGACACTATAAATGCTAATGATTGACTAAGGTGCTACACACTAAGGGAGGGCATTAGGTTTAGAGAGAGGAAATCAAGCATTGTGCTTTGCCCATGCTGAATGCAAAGGCAGTGTCAGAAATGGACAGAAATTTGGGAGTTATCAGCTTTCCTGTGCTTTTATAACGGCTGACATTCTGTCCAACAGAAACAGCAGGAAAGCTATGAGAACTGAGAGAATGTGGAATGATGAGGTTTGAGGCGAAGAGAATCGTGCAGTGCTGGCCAAAGCTAAGAGAAAGCCAGCTGACTTCCCTTTAGGGCTAGTAAGATGCAGAGGGCTATTTCACCTTGCGATCATGTTAGCCAACAATGGCAAGGTATTAAGCTGATGACTACCAGGTCAAAGTTCACCCCTCCACCCATATTCTAGGACTAGTTTTCTTCCTAAATCACACATGCGTGCATGCGTGCGAGTGTGTATGAAAGACCTTAGGGTCAGAAGAGGGTGTCTGATTCACTGGAGCTGGCATTACAGGTGGTTGGGGCTCTGTGGCTCTGTGAATTGAATTTGGGTTCTCTGAAAGAACAGCAAGTGCTCTTGCTCTCCCAGCTAAGCCCTGTCTGCAACCCCTGCTGTGGTGTTTTAAGGGGTCTTATGTGTTCTGCACTTTAATATGTCCTGACTGTCCCTTGCACTTGTCTGGCCATGGTTTTCACTCCTTTCCAAAGTCCTGTTCTCCAAATTATAAACGCAAGGTGAACAGACAAAATCTGAAATTACAATAAAATGTAACAGTCTGCATTGGTCCTCTCACGTAGCTGGTGTGGAGTGTGTCTGGAGGCGAATTCAGTCATGGTTAGGTGGAAACAGCAGAATTCCAGACTGACCTCCTTCCCCAGGATTCATGACTCTTTCATACTTGAGGATGTTATAAAGTAATGTTTTACTTGTTTGACAATTTTATACATGTATATAATGCATTTTGATGTTATTCTTTCCCTCTCCCTCTGGAACTTGCTTTTTCTTCTTCTCAACTCATGGCCTTCCTATTCTCGTGTCTCTTATTTTTTATAACCCACTGGTTAACTGGGGTTGCTTACATGTATACAGTTGTGAGGTTATTTACTGAATCAAGTTACCAGTGGCTACATGCTGATGAAAAATGGCTCCTCTCTATGACTGGAGATCTTATGAAGTGATCTGGGGATGCTATCAGAAAGAAACAGGTAATTTATGAGGCTACGGATCTCAGGCCCGTTGTGGCTCTACAGAATAACTGGAGGTCTTTAGGTATAGAGGAGCCACTCTGGGGATTTTGTCTTAGGTCTGGGAAAATTTCTGATTCTAGCTAAACCCTGGTGTTTCCTGTAATGGATACAATGGGAAATATCTGGAGCTCTGAGGCTCATTCTTAGTGTCTGGGCTATTTTTCAGCTGTGTGAAAGTATTCAGAATATTTGTTTACCAGCTGTCCAGAAGACATTGATCTAAAATAGTGATGTTTCCCTCTCTATCAGGTTTTTGCTGCAGAGGGATTAAAGCTTACTTCAAGTGTACAGTCCTTTTCAAAACAGGTAATGCATGTCTCCCTGTCCAGTGCTAGTGATTTTATATGCCCACACCTATATAAATTATATAGGACATAGAACATTCTGCTATGTTATCCTGTTTTTTGTTCTGTTATACTGTGTTATTTTTGTGTGACTAAATATCCCTTGGGGGTGGGATGGGTCTAGCCCAGGGGAAGACTTGTCTGGAATGCACAAAGACAAAATGTCACAATATTCATGGTTTGTGGAAATGAAGTCATTCTAAGAAACTGAATTATTTCTTATTTTTATATTTTAAAATATAAGCACTGAGGGGGAAAAAAGATATAGGTTGGGTGTGTTGTAACACTCAGGAGACTAAAACAGGTGGGTCTCTACATGTTTGAGGCCAACCTGGTTTATATATCGAGTACCAGGTCAGCCAGGGCTATGTATGAGATGCTTTCTATTTAAAAAAAAGTACAGAAGATGGAGTCTTGTTGAGGCTGTAACAACTTCCTAAATTCTGTTTCAGCTAAAAGATGATGACAAGCTTACGCTTCTCCTGGAAATAAACAAACTAATTCCTCTCTGCCACCAGCTTCAGACAATAACTAAGACATCTTTGCAAAGTAAAGTGTTTCTAAAGGTAAAGGACAGGTTGGGTTAGCTGGAGAAACACTTGAGAATGTTTCCTATGTCTCTATCAGCTAAGTTCCAGCACTTTGTGCTAAAGGGCATACAGAGTCTGTTTCCTTGTTTCACGCTTGCCTGAAAGCAGCTGCTCTGTGCCTGACCCCAGAGAGCAGCAGATCACCATTAGACTTGAGGTTGCAGATGAGTTCCTAGCACTGAGCAGCTCCCTCTGAGTCCTTTACCTGGAGTCCTCCCCTCTCTAAGTCATAAACGCCTTGGAGTCGAGGCTCTTGTAATATAGCTGAAGAATTCTGGCGGAGTGTAGACAACTGCAGAGTAAGGGATGCACTGCCGGTGTGTGCAGTGTTTTGAGAAGCTTATGCATGGCCTGAAGTAGAACTGGGATCCATCGTCCTGCCTGGGTTTCCAGGAGACAGGCATGAGAGCAAGCAGCCAGCACTAGCCTCACTCTGGAACCTCGGTCCCCACAGGTACTCTGATCTATAATTTTTTAGGTCCTTAGATCTCCATGATGGAGGAACTTGTTGATGTAGATGATCATGGTTTTGGAAGTCCTGCTGTTAGAATGACACACATGCTCTGTCACTGTAGGTTGACAAGTGTATTACAAAGATAAAATCCATGATGACTCTCGTGATCCAGCTTCTCTCACTTTGCTATAAGCTACTGAAGGTGAGATTGTCTTTCTGTATTCAGCTTTATTAACTTAAAGGAAAATGGCAGTGTGCATGCTTCACTTAGCAGCTTGCTTTCAGAGCATAGCAGAAGCTAATTATCTTAATTCTTTCCTCCAGAAAGAAAAATAACAGATGGGTCTCAGCGACAAACAAAGATACCATGGATAGTCAGACCTGAGCAGCCTGGGGTTCATCTCTGGAAGACCATGTGGCACAGCTGACATTTTAAAAAGCAAATGATCCTTTTAAAGAGAACGCTGAAATCCTTCTTTTCTCTGATCTTCAGATTAGACAGTCATGTTGCTATGGTGGTTGCTAAGGGTCTAAAGGCAGTGCAATCTGAAAACAGACACTGTGCTCAGGGTGTTTTCAGCACACACCAAATATCCCAACTGTCTTAACGGTGGCTGAATCCCAAAGAAGCAGTTGCAAATGCACACTCCCCTTTGGCATCCTTCACTGTTTTTTAAGCTAATTATCTACAATACTAATTTCGGCAGAAAATATACAGTGGCCTTGTTGAAAGCAGTTTTGTTTTTTATTTTATTTTATTTTATTTTTTTGTTTTTTGTTTTTTCGAGACAGGGTTTCTCTGTATAGCCCTGGCTGTCCTGGAACTCACTCTGTAGACCAGGCTGGCCTTGAATTCAGAAATCTGCTTTCCTCTGCCTCCCAAGTGCTGGGATTAAAGGCGTGTGCCACCACTGCCTGGCTCAGTTTTGGTTTTTTCTTTTTTTAGGCCTATGAACTCTTCTTCAGTCTTGTTGAAGCAGGCTAAGGGTCCCTCAGTGCCTGGCCCCAGATCACACCTGCTAGCACTGTTGCTTCTAATAAGTATCTCACTGGATAAGGTTGCTAAGCTGCATCTGTCCCTTCCTTACTTCTGAAAGGAAAACCACAGGAGTCACTCCGGAGAAGCCCCTGGAGCAACTTCAGAAGAGGAGATGGTTTTTTATTTTAGCTGTAGTATCCGTAGCTGACTAGGCAGTCCTGAATAATGGATTGAATCCTAAGTATTTCTTACTGGTTTAAGAACACTTTGAAGTACCCTTCTCAGTATTGATGAAATGACAGTTGCAGAGGAGAGAACACTGGAACCAAGGGCTATTTAGATTCCAGATACTGTACACTGTATTTTATGTATGTGGAATCGGAATGCTCATTTTAAAATCAATATTTTTAGCCTTTTGAACCTTTTCTTGGACTGGGGAATTGACTCTGGGGGTAACCTGTTTACCTTGTAGGCTGTGGGATGAAGCAAGGAGAAGGTTGCCCAGGTCACCCAGCTGATCAGCTGTCCTGCAGACTATCAGAACAAGGGCAGAGTGAGGGAGCATGTGCAGTACCAGCTTGTGCTATACAAAAATCTCACACCTTTAGCTACCATCACAGATGCCAACATAGCCAGTCTTCTAGAAGGATAATCTTGCAGGCAGCTGTTATAGGGAATGATTGAATGAACCATCTTCTGTGAAATAGACAGGATTGGCACCAACACGTGTGAGTGAAAATTCTAAGATTTCTTTTTAAACTGAGAAGCAGAATGCTAACTTCACTGGATTCTCAGTGTCACTACTGTCTTAGTAATAAATCTGATCCCTCAACAAACCTGTTAAGGACCATCAGATATGTGGCAACAATACCATTATCTCTAACAACAAAATAGGGTTTATTAATTTGTATTAAACATCATGTGATAATATACACTTCAATAAAAATTGTACATTCAAACTGAACTCATACTGACTGGCTTAATTTTGATCCATTATCAAAATTTGGGGGCAGCATACTGACCAGTGATAAAATTACAAAATGCCATTCCAACTTGTACTGTTTGATGTGCTGCATTTGAAAGTACTTCTAGTGTGGTTTTTAAGTCTGTGAAGCAAACATTCTCTCTCTCTCTCTTTTTTTTTTTTGGTTTTTTGAGAGGGTTTCTCTGTGTTACCCTGGCTGTCCTGGAACTGACTCTGTAGACCAGGCTGGCCTCCAACTCAGAAATCCGCCTGCCTCTGCCTCCCAAGTGCTGGGATTAAAGGCATGCGCCACCACCGCCTGGCTACAAACATTCTTTTAACTTGCAATAAAATGAGCAGAGAAAGATACAACCAGTGAAACAGATGTGGACTCATAGCATGAGTCTCTGAGAATCCTTTCTGCTACTCAAAGTGAGGATCTGCTGCTGTGTGCCTAGTTTTCAGTTTTCAGCATGTTCCCTAGAGATGGCATAATTAAGGGACAGTCATGCTGTCCCTCAGGCTGTAAGAAGTTTGTCTTATAAACTAAAAATATTAAAATTTTTTTCTCTACAAATGATTGCAAAATACCCTTTATATATCTGAAAATGGTATAGTGCTACCAAGGGGTGAGGGAACAGGTTACATGCCATCACCAGGTCCCGAGGACTGAGGAGCTTACAGATCATTAAGGGAAACTCTGTTTTGTCCTCTCCTATTTACAGGGAGCTACTTCTTCTCAGTAAACTTTGCTTGGCTACACTTAAAATTATTTCATTAAAAACAAGGCAAAGGCAGTTATTACATATTGCAGCCTTAAAAAAACTTAGAAATTTAAAGTCATGGTTTTAAATTCAGTGTAAATGTCTACTCTAAAGCCAGAACTTCATAGCTGTTTTTTTGTAGTTTGTTGTAAATAACCTTGTTCTGCTAGTGCATCTATGTCTCTGGAGGACACTCACGTACCTTCATTACTACAAATCAGCTGTCAGGAAACTGCACGATGAAGTCAGTACCATATATGTGCAAGAGCCAGACTGACACTGCAGCAGGATTCTTCCGTTTGCTAGAAGAGCCCTTGGACGTTTTCAAAGCTTTTCCATGTAGAGTGGAAGGCGGACTCCACACACCTGCCTCTCCCTAGCAACCTAGAGGGAAAGCCACAGTGGAAAGGGTAAAGGTGGGCTTCTTCATTTTCACTTTGAAGTGGATTTAAGAAGGGCAGACAAGCTGAGCAGTGGTGGCTCACGCCTTTAATCCCAGCACTTGGGAGGCAAAGACAGGCAGATTTCTGAGTTTGAGGCCAACCTGGTCTACAGAGTGAGTTCCAGGGCAGCCAGGGCTACACAGAGAAACCCTCTCTCGAAAAATAAAAAATCAATCAAACAATCAAACAAACAAAAAACCAGTTTATTAACAGTTTACTCCCTGGTTATAGGAATGTAAAACTTCACAATATTTCTCATGAGCTTTGTGGTTTTTTTTCTTTTTTTTTTTAAATAAGAGAAGCATTCCTTATTGCCATTTATTAGGAACAGAATGAGGCTGGGGAAATGGCTCAGTGAAGTGTTTGTCTCCTGCTGTAGACTGAAGGAAAAGTACCTCCCAAGGTCTCAAGTATTTGGTCCCTAGCTAGTGGAGCTCTTGGTGGATGCTATGAACTTTTAAGATACAGTTGCTGGAGGAGGCATTCATTGGGGGCAGGCTTTGTGTTTATAGCCTCAGTCTACTTCACTGTGTGCTTCCAGTGTATGCTGATATGGTCTTTCAGCTTCGTGTGCCTGCTGCCATGAGCATCTAGCTCCCTGAGACTGTAAGCCAAAATGAATTCTTGAGTTGCCTTTAGTCATGGTGTTTTATCCCAGCAACAGATAGGCAACTAATACAGAAGCTACCAACACAAGTGAGGGTGTTGCTGAGAAAAAAATGTGACCATAATTTTTTTTTTTTTTTATTAAATATGGAACTCTGGAACTTTGGGCCAGAAAAAAATGGTTCAATGCCGAGAGCACTGTGGAATAGCACTTTCTGTTTTGAGCCTAGAAGACTGTAGTTCTGTGAGTAATAAAGACAGTAGAGGCCTGGCTCCTGGGGCTTTAGAGGGAAACAGTCTCATTAGCAAAGAAGCTAGAGGCCATTTATGTGACCCTTTTACAAAGAATCTGGCTGCTTTCTATCCAAGTCCTGAGACTTGGCATGAAGCTGAATTAAAAATGGACTGATTTCTCTGGCATTAGCTATTTCAAGGCAGTAAAATGTTGATAAATGAAAACAAGCCTGTGGAGGGGGAAGATACCAAATGTACAGCTTGGTGAAGAGAACACAGAGAAGCTTAATATTGACTTAATGACCTGAGAGACATGTACTGATAAAGGTTATTACTAGAGATTAGTGCTATTAAGAAGTCCCCTGGTTTGGGCTGGAGATATGGCTCAGTGATTAAGAACACTGACTGTTCTTCCAGCGGTTCTGAGTTCAATTCCCAGCAACCATATGGTGGCTCATGACTATCTGTAAAGGAATCCGATACCTCTTCTAGCATGCAGATATACATGCAGACAAAGTACTCACACATTTAAAAAAAAGGGGGAGTCCTCCAGGTGGTACAGATAAGAAAGAGGTAGCCTGTTGACCAGCTCAGGTACCACCAGGCTCAGGTCTAGGACTCTGAACTGGCCCAACCCAAAATCTCTTCTATCTGTGAAAGGGCCAGTTTTGCTGTTCCAAAGCTGCAGGATCTTCATGACACAGAGCAATAACAGAATAACTGGGAGGAGTCCAGATGAGGATGCAATATTGATGGTGTCACAGAAGTCAGAGATCTCAAACCAGACCAACCATTCACTGCAATGAACATTTGCAAGTGAGGCTATATAGACAGAGGTACAATCTGTGGGACATACTCTGATATACTACAGTTTCCACAATGAGATTATTTCCTAAGCTTTTATGTGTGTGTCTTTTATTTTGGGAGGAAGTTGCAAAGGTGAAGGGCTGATAAGAGGGGACAGGGAGATGAGTGGGACTGGGGTGCATGATATGAAACTCACAGAGAATCAATAAAAAGTTAAAAAAAAAAGTCTCTTGCTCAACACTGGGACAGTGGGAGCTGGTCAAGGCAAGAATCCTTTCAGACAAACCACTCTGAAAGACAGCACAAGAATTTGGCTGTTTCCTTGGAAAAAGCAACACCATACAAGAGCTGCTGTGGATGTGACCAAAGGCACTGAAAGCTGACAGTCTAATTTTCAAATACTTTCCATGTGGTACTAGCTTTGCAGGCATAAAAGATGCAAGAATGAAAAATCTGGATTCTCCCTGGCTTCAGAAAGTCATTGAGGCCAGGAAATGTGGCAGAGACAGAGTTTCTGCAAGAAGGTCATGAGAGGCCACTGTGAAGTTGTCAAGGTAAAATTTGGGTTGTGGCACAAATCCCAAGACACTGGAAATACAAAGCTGTGAGACATCTGCCAAGGAAGAGCTGCACAGAGCAGAACTCTCAGAGAACGATCTGTTACAGACAGAAGTGCTGGTGAGCTGGAGTCATCTTAGAAACTAAACCCGTAGATAGTAGATATGGAGCTGCAGGGTTTGGCTTTTATCATGCTGGTTTTGGTCTTTGGTCTAATATTTCCTCACTATGCCATCATCCCTTCCTTTTGGAATGGGAAGGTATACTCTGTGCCATTGTATGTTGGAAGTATGTAACTGGCTTTCCAATTTACAAGGTAGACAAAAGATTACATCAAGATGTAGAAGAGACTTTGGAACAGCGTTGAGACTGTTAAAGTCTATGGGAACTTTTGATATTGGATTAACTACATTTTGTATGACCTAAATATGAGCCTATAGCCATAAGGGAAGAATGTTGTAGACTGAATGAAAAATGATGCCCATAGACTTAGGTATTTGAGCACTTGGTCCCCAGTTGGTGGTACTCTTTGGGGGAGCTTATGGAACTTTTAGGACACAAAGTCTTGCTGGGGAATTTATTACCAGGGGCAGTTTATAACCACATTCTCCTTCCAGGTCACTCTGCTCTAGGTGTGTGGTAGGGATGTGATCTCTTAGCTTCCTGCTCTGGCTACCATGCCTTCCCACTACTGTGGTCATCTAGTCCTCTGGAACTACAAGCCCAGATAAACTCTTTTTGAGTTGCTTTTGGCTGTAGTATTTTATCACAGCAACTGAATGGTAACTGATACACCTTGAAAGCATGAAGCCCAGAGTTTGGGTTTCCAGACCCATATAAAGCTGAGTATGGTAGTGTGTACTTGTAATACCAGCCTTGGAAGGTTGGGGGCAGAGGACACAGGTACCTCCCTAGAAGTACATGAGCTAGCTGGCAAAGTTCCAAGCCAATGAGACACTGTCCTTAACAAAGGTAAAAAAAAGCACTTGAAGTTGTTTTCTGATGTATGTGCAAGTGAATATCCACGAGTGCACTTCCCAGCACACAAAGCATGTGCCTGGGCAAGGCAGAGCTGAGACCCTGAATACAAATGGGACCAAGGCTTGTGATGTTAAGACGAAGGACGGAGATTAGGTTAGGCGGAGGCTTAGGTTTCTCCTGAGGCCAGGTAGCTGTGAAGAATGCTTCATACACACTGGCTGTCTTCAGGGCACCGATAGTTTAGGCTGGGTAGGGTGAGAACCCAGTGCTGCCTCCATCGCAAGACTCAGGGCGCGGTGGACTCAGGGCGCGGTGGCTGTGGCATGAGTGCGTTTTACCACGACCTCTTCATACTGTTGCTGTGTCAGCAACCCTTCCGTTATGCTTCTACTTTCTTCAAATTTGGGCAATACAACTGCAATGTAGCCTTCAGTGGACGGCTGGGGGAGGAAAGCAGAACTCTTAGGAATGCCCGATGAGTTCTAAGGGGTATGTGGGCAGGGCTGCACTTTCCCCGACTCTCCTTTACCTTTTCTTGAAGAAGAGATGGCTGATGAAGAATGTTTTCATTCACTTCCATCAGTCGACCTCTAACACAGCTATTTAAAACAAACAAACAAACAAACAAAAGAATTTTTAGAAAAATACTCTTTGCCAGTAATTTTTCCTTCAGTGAACACAGGCATTTGAGGTTAAAGCACTAAGCCTCTACAGGATGGCTGCAACCTAGATATTACGGCATATTCTTACCTAGATATGGTATATTCTTCTCCATCAGAGCAGTATATCTTACACAGAGGTGCGAGCTCTGTTAGAAACTGTGCCCCCTGGGTAGCGAGAAGAAGGAAAAATTTTAAAAATTGTGTATTTCCATTTTCCTTTAATAGGAAGCCCTCACCATTAAAACAGGATCTAGTCTTGGGATTTGTGTTCTATGGCAGAATGATTTAAGTACATAAAACCATTCATGTACTTCAATGTGATAACCTACTATGTGTTAGGTAACCAACTTAGAATAATGGGTAGTTTAGTTACAGACTCATATGTGTTTGTTTTAATCACAATTGAGGAATCTATATATGGCCAGGTATAAAGATTTCAATCTATAGGATAATTCATTGCAAGCAATATTATAAAACTCATTATGACACATGTCAGCAATATCCTACAAAATTAGTTTCATTAAGATCTCTATCTTGGGGGCTGGAAAGAGAGCTCAGTGGTTAAGAGCACTGATGGCTCTTTTGAAAGTCCTGAGTTCAAATCCCAGCAACCACACAATGGCTCACAACCATCTGTAATGAGATCTGATGCCCTCTCCTGAGGTGTCTGAAGACAGCTACAGTGTACTTACATGTAGTAAATAAATCTTTAAAAAAAAGAGAGAGATAGATCTCTATCTTTTGCTGTGTGGTGCTTTTGCTTTAATCTCTGTGCTCAGAAGACAAAGTCAGGTGAATCTCTTGAGTTTGAAGCTAGCCTGGTCTCCCCACTGAAGTCCAGGCTAGCCAGGGCTATGGTGAATCCCTGTCTCAACAACAACAACAACAACAACAACAACAACAACAAACTAAAAATATTGAAATGATGCTTATCTTTTAAATTAGAAATTAATAGGTAAAGGAACTTTACAAGGTCAACTGCTAAGACTTTTTGAAGAAGGAATATTTTTCTAACTAAAAAACAAAACCAGTGGGCTGGGCTGCTAGCTCAGAAGGTCAGACTATTTCCTGCTCTTAGAAAGGACCCAGGTTCAGGTCACAGTACCCATGCAGCGGCTCACAAGTTACCTGTAACTAGCTCTAGGGGATTGACAAGTTGCTCTTACCTCTGCTCGCTTCCTGCACACACGTGTCACAGACAGACACATAAAAATTTAAAAATGTTTAAATAAACCCCACAAAACTAACCAAGATGAATTACCCTTTAACTATTAGTATACCACTTTAACTCACTTACTGAGAGCATGTATGGTCATTGTTTCAGATACTCTGGGGCATGGGTAAATCAAGGGTACTTTGACAAATATCTCTAAGCAGGCACATGAGAGTGTGTTTCACGCACTGCCTTCTTTTTAAGAATTTTTTCCTATAGTGAACATGGGCAGCTGAAGCCAAGATTCTTTTTTTTTTATTTTTGAGGGTTTTGTTATGTAGCCTTACCCAGCCTGGTACTCACTATATAGCCCTATATAGCCTCATACTTGCAATTTGTACTACCTCAACCACCCACGAGATGGGATACAGGCAAAGGCCAAGGCCCATCTTCCATCTCATCCCTTTGAGGGTAAGAAGAATGGAAGCACAGAACCACTGATAGTCACTACACCTCTTGATACACTTTGGGGAGGGGGATGTTTCTCCTGAAAACTTATGTGGAACTGCTAGAAAAAGTCTTATGGCTGACTGGATCCATCATAGCATGAGTATAGAAAAATCACAGAATTACAGAAACATACCCGCTTAAATTTCCCAGATACTTTGTTCTGAAGTCTGCTACAATTGTTACTGATCTGGTAGGAAATACTTTTAATAGTTTTGCCACTTTGAAGAACGGGATGAGATTCTGCCAGTGTGATGACACATATTCTACAAGGAGAAAAACAGTCAATCCTATGTTATGGCATGGCCAGAAACCTTTAACACACATCCTCCTGCTGAGAGATGACTATCCAAATTGACCTTCATTTAGTCCAATTATCTCTTTCTCTTTGCTGTGACTGGGGCCTAAGTGTATCATGGGGAAGATAATAACACAAGAGGAGAAAAGAGAGTTGAATCTCCTTCCCAGGAAAGGGAACAGTACCACAAGTCTTTAGTAAGCCGGGATGGCAGAGAAGCCCGGCAAGACTGTGTACACAGAGCATGACATATGCCTCCACAAGGAGCCATTCCATAGGTCCAGCAGCACAGTGGTTGGCACAGGTTGGCCAAACAGTATATGACTGAACAAGACTTGCTCTTCCCAACACACTCCTAGAAGACCAGTTCAGCACCACAGAAGACAATTTCATGAATGCTCATACCCAATCCAAGACCAGACCAGGCTAACTGCCAGAAGGATAAGTGTTGATAATTTGAAATTCCTGGTTTGCTTACCGGTTGGAGTGCTGGAGTATACAGTGGTCCTCACAAGGTTTTCCTTTAACATCTAGAGGAATAAATGAGTTGCTAGTTGTTGAGTTGGCATTTACTATTACCACGTGATTGCCTTCTTAGGCTCACGAAGATAGTTCATTATGAAGCTGATCACAGTGGTCAAAGTAAATAAAGGCTATATGAAGTATTTTAAGTGGTCTAATCTAGATAGAATCCTTTATTCAATGTTAAGCAGGTAAGGTTATTAACCCCTCCATCTTGTCACTTTAAAATGAGTACACCCATTATTTCTATTAGAGAAACACTATTGTAAGCACCGCATTGCTTACATTACCGTTGCTTTGTGGGGCTGTCTTGATGTTATGCAAAAATCACATTTTTGGAAAATTCAGCCTTAAAGAGAACTAGAAGGGATGCTTATCCTAATATTATGTGTGGGTTCTCCACCAGGGCAAATCTGCATTCCTGGGACTAGGATGCTCACGGAAGAGCACGCGTGGCTCACATCGCGTTGCAGATGTGCCTGCACCTGTGCGATAAAGCAGAGCTCACCACCATTCCGCACTTACCTGCTTTATACCAGCGAGTGAAGTATCGATCCACAAGGGAGGGTGGCGGGGGTTCGGTAGCTATGACTACCTCTGGTGGTGCCAGCCTGTCTTCGGGGTAGCGGACCTCTTCCATCCCTCTGGCCAAGGAGCGTACTTCCGGGTCGTGGTAGCAAGGTAGTGTCGTGCGCACGCGCGCGACGTCCCGGCCCGCGGCCAACTCTCTCCCAAACCCCAGTCACCTGCGCTCCTGGGCCAAAGCCCAACTGTGGGGCAAATACAACTGGGCGTCAAAAGGATGAGGGACAGCAGATAGCAAGGTCCTTCTGCCTCCCCCGACCTCCCGAGCTACTGAGAAGGCGCGTCTGGCCACACCCGCCTGGTGACGTCAGCAAGCGCGCCTCGCGGGTGACGCCACGTCTGCGCCGCCTTTCTTGTGCTACCAGGCGGGTTTCGCCCTTCGGTGGATCGCGTCTCTTCTCTCCCTTGTGCATTGGCGGTTCCCTTCCAAACCCAGTGCGCCGTGAGGGCTCGGAGCCGCCGCGAGGGCGTCGTAGGTGAGCATTCGCCCGTCTCAGTCCGAGCCGCTGTGTGCGGCCTGGTCTTGCTGTCCAGGACCGTCCTGGTGCAGGGGAGATGCGTGCGCTTTTGCCTGCGCGCGCCGGCGGGGCGGCGAGGACCTCTTCTTTCCTCGAGTTTCGGATGCTTTCTGTACACTTTTCCCCCGGGGTGCAGCGGGACACAGCTACGGGAGATGAGGGTCCGGTCCCCAAATTGCCGGTTTCCTTGTCGCGTGTAGATAAAACCTTTACCAGCTAATTGGTTAGCTCGTCGTGGAAGGAGCTAGGTAATAGAGGCCTCTGTGCTGTGCTGCGTGTCCTTTCTCGCGGGACTTTTCCGTGGAGTAGTGTATCTCATGCTTCCCTACGTGGTGTACTTAGGCCGGGATTTCTGTGATGGCAGTGTTTGTGTAGCCTTTTGTCTTTAGGGCCTTACATTTGGCAAGTTTTTGATGTATGTCACATAACGGATCTGAGGTGTTATGTAAAGGATTCGTTTGTATATTGAGAACCATGCTATGTAACCAGCGATTACCTCGATGTGTAGGTGAAAGAAAAAGAGACAAAGGCAAATTTTAGCTTGTGGAAACAGAGATGACATTAAGTCCCAAGCCAGGATGAGCTATTATGTGATAAGAGATCAGCAGGTTCTCTCTTTTTCAGGTTGCATTCCATGTGCTTGTAAGGGTCAGCTTATAATAATATCAGGAGATTGTGAGTTTAATGTTTAGTTTGGACTTGTTCAGTTACAACGAGGCATATATCTTTCCTTTAGTGAGCTACCTAGCCTGAAGATAGGGGAGCAAGGGGGAGAAAATGGATCAATGGTCAGAATTTTGGGACATGATCAAAGTTGTATGAAAGGACCATTTAGCACATGTGTGGGTGGAATCAAGGGAGGTGCAGTTGGAGGTGCCAAAGGAAGGCTATTAGCAGATCATGATCCCACAAATATTTGGAAAATACTCTTTTCCTAACTTTGAAAACATTGAGAAAAATACAGGACTATGTAACTCCAAAAAGTTAAATGAGTGAGGAGTATCAGAACGACAATTTAGAGAAGTCAGTTTTCACGATAAAAGAATTGGGGAATTAGAGAGATTAATGAGTTTGCCTTTTATCATGTGCATGAAGTGGCCAAGGAGGCCAGAAGAAGGCATGGTATTCCCTGGAGCTGGAGTTATAGATAGTTTTCAGCTGCTCAATAGGTGTTGGGAACTGAACTCAGGTCCTCTGGAAGAGCAGCCAATACTCAGTAACCTCTGAGCCATCTTTCCAGACCTAATGAACTCCGTGATTCTTTTAAAAACTCAAATTGCTTTGCTGTATTTTATCAGTCAGGGTCCAGCAGAGGCCACACAGTATTTCAGCAGGATTATTATGAAGAATTACTTAAACTGCTATAGGAGGAAGAAAAAAAATGAAAAACAAGTAATTTAGAAGGCAAGCTGAAGGAAGTAGTTTCCATGGGTAGGGAGCAACACTAGGGCAGATATTGGCTTCATCAGGACCTAATACCACATAGAAAGGCCCTGGAACACTGGGACTCAGACTCTAGATTGATGCTCAGACACTCAGGATGAAGCCTGGGGCTGGATTTCAGTGACTGATTAATGCTCTTGCCTCTGTGATGGCAATGATGAGGCTGGCCCTGGTAGTACCAGAGTCTGGGCTCTGGGGTCCCTGTAAAGGTAAAGGCCAGTTGCTCGGATGGTAGTTACAGTTACAGACAGATAAGCAAAAGTGAGTCCTCTTAATTTGCTATTACCTTCAATCATTTCTATCCTCGATTCTATGGATGCAGAGTAGCACAGATTTTGATGAATAGACTCCCAAGTTCATGGAGAGGGATGTGGATCATGGTGACTGGATCATGGTGACTGGATCATGGCAACATTCTATCATAGCATATGCTATGGTTATCATTCAATTATGTTTCCAGATTTATCATGTTGCAAATTAATCTCCAGAGTAGCCCTGTGTAAAGCTAGAAGCTTTAGGAATTGAGAGTGTGGCTGTGTATATTTAATGTGTTCACATTAAATAGTATCCCCTATTATTCTAATAACCACTTCTTTCCTTTCTGAATCATGCTCAATGTGAGGATGGCCATTTATCTCTGTTACGATAGTCCTTTCTCTTTTAGGAGTTAATGTTTCATTGAGGGAAATTTGTTCTTTTCCTCAGAAATTGCTTCATCATGAGAAATCTGAAGTTGCATCGGACCCTGGAATTTAGGGACATTCAGGCACCAGGGAAACCTCAGTGTTTCTGTCTGCGAGCTGAACAGGGGACGGTGCTGATTGGATCAGAACGTGGACTGACAGAAGTAGATCCTGTGAGAAGAGAAGTAGGTCACCGATGCAGATGCCAGCTCCTGCCTTGGCCTGCACTTGTTTTCTTCCAAACCTCTTCCTCCACATTAGTCCCCTTAAGATACAAAGAAATTCCCATATTCCTGAATAGTTGGTCTCTTTGCTTCGTGTAGATGATTTACTAGATAGAACTTACCAATAGTAGCCAACTTTTAACTCTGCTAATTTTGTAAGGTAAGTTGGCAAAGCTCTGACCATATAGTTTATGTGGGTACCTCACATTTTACCCCATTTACTGTGAATTTGTATTATATTTGTGATTGATTAGGAATCAACATGAATATTGTCCATAGAGCTTTTACATTTTATTTATTTTGTGGCGCTGTGATTTAAAACCCCCTACGCAAGCCTTGTAGTCTTTTAAACATGTGCTTCTAACTCAAACTGGCTAAAATCTCAGTCCTTAGTGCTTGAACTGACCGTGGATATTTCTAAAAATTGTAAGTTGATTCTGATATGATCCCTTGATTACTTTTTGCTACTCATGTGTTTTTCTTTAGGTGATTGATTGTTGTTGCACACATTTTAGAAATGATATACAACTGCAGTTAGGGGGCTAGACTTGTTCAAAAAGTAGTAAAAGCCCCGAGTTTGATCTCCCATTGGAAAACAGATGTGAATAAAGGGCGAAGTCATTAGCTGCATTTTTATAGGATATTTTTAAATAGAACATATTTGGGTTTATTTTTTTTTGTTTTGTTTTTGATTTTTTGCAAAAGGGATTTATTAGGCATTTTCCTTGTTAAAAGACAATAGAGTTGCAATATTTCTAAAATGAAAGTTTGGGTTTTAATCTAGGGAACCCCAGTTCAGTTCCCACCACCCATTTGGCAGCTTACAGCCATCCTACAACTCCAGTTCTAGGGAATCCCATACTCTCCACAGGCCTCCGAGGGCACCAGGTACACACATTGTCCACATACATACATGCAGGCAAAATACCTATACACAAAAAATAAAAATAAGTAAATCTTATATATAAAAATAACTACTAGGGGGCTGGGGAGATGGCTCAGCGGTTAAGAGCACCGACTGCTCTTCCAGAGGTCCTGAGTTCAGTTCCCAGCAACCACATGGTGGAACACAACCATCTGTAATGGGATCCAACACCCTCTTCTGGGGTGTCTGAAGACAGCAACAGTGTACTTACATACATAAATAAAGTCTTTAAAAAAACAAAACAAAACAAAAAATAATTACTAGGAAGATTTTATTTCTGGAGCTCTTGAATGTAACACTGATTTGCTTATGTGTATGTTTTGTGAAAGGTGAAGACTGAAATTTCTTTGGTGGCAGAAGGTTTTCTTCCAGAGGATGGAAGTGGCTGCATTGTGGGTATTCAGGATTTGCTGGATCAGGAATCTGTGTGTGTGGCCACCGCCTCCGGGGATGTCATAGTCTGCAATCTCAGCACACAGCAGGTAGGTGTAAGGCCTGGTGAGGGGGGGAAGTACCAAGAACCCTCGGCCAAACCAGGTGTTTGTATTGAGGTCTAATTTATAGCCATGACATTAATATGTTTGCAAGTTAAATGGCTTTGGTGATATTTCAGAAGTTAAAAGCAATTTAGTCTACTGCATCCATCAGACAGTAAAGTTGAGACATTACATTTTAAATTAGAACTTAAAAACTGAATAAAAACTAAT
>JADRCD010231383.1:0-15848 GCA_019843815.1 Montemys delectorum
ACAAAAAAAAAAAAAAAAAAAAAAAAAAAAAAAAAAAAAAAAAACCTTATTGAATCTCCCCTCCACCTGGTCCTGGCATTCCCCTACACTGGGGCATAGAGCCTTCACAAGACCAAGGGCCTCTCCTCCCATTGATAAATAACAAGGCCATCCTCTGCTACATATGCAGCTGAAGCAATGAGTCACAACATGTTTGCTCTCTGGTTGGCAGTTTAGTCCCTGGGAGCTCTGGGGTTTCTGATAGATTGACATCGTATTTTCTCCTATGGGGCTGCAAACCTCTTAAGCTCTTTGGTTCCTTTCTCTAGCTCCTCCATTGGGGAACCTCTGTTCAGTCCAATGATTGGCTGTGAGCATCCACCTCTGAATTTGTCGGGCACTGGCAGAGCATCTCAGGAGACTGCTATATCAGGCTTCTATCAGCAAGCACTTGCTGGCATCCATAATAGTGTCTGGGTTTGGTGACTGTATATGGGATAGATCCCCAGGTGGGGCAGTCTCTGGATGGCCTTTCCTTCAGTCTCTGCTCCACATTTTGTCTCTGTTTCTCCTCCCATGGATATTTTGTCCCCCTCTTTAAAGAAGGACCGAAGTATCTACACTTTGGTCTTCCTTCATTTTGAGCTTCATGTGGTCTATGAATTTTATCTTGGGTATTCTGAGCTTTTGGGCTAATATCCACTTATCAGGGCATACCATATGTGTTCTTTTGTGATTGGGTTACCTCACTCAGGATAATATTTTCTAGTTCCATCTACTCGCCTAAGAATTTCAGGAAGTCATTGTTTTTAATTGCTGAGTAGTACTCCACTGTGTAAATGTACCACAATTTCTGTATCCATTCCTCTGGGAAGGACATCTGGGTTCTCTGCAGCTTCTGGCTATTATAAATAAGGCTGCTATGAACATAGCGGAGCATGCGTCATTTTTATATATTTGAGCAATTATGGGTATATGCCCAGGAGTGGTATAGCTGGTTCATTAGGTAATACTATTTCCAATTTTCTGAGGAACCACCAATTTCCAGAGTGATTGCACCAGTTTGCAATCATACTTAAAATGGAGAAGTTTTCCTCTTTCTCCACATCCTGGCCAGCATCTGCTGTCACCTGAATTTTTGATCTTAGCCATTCTGATTGGTGTGAGGTAGAATCTCAGGGTTGTTTTGATTGGCATTTCCCTGATGACTAAGGATGCTGAACTTTTCTCTAGGTGCTTCTTGGTATTCCTCAGTTGAGAAATCTTTGTTTAGCTCTATTCTCCATTTTAATAAGGTCATTTAGTTCTCTGGAGTCTAACTTCTTGAGTTCTTTGTATATATTGGGTATAGCCTTCAATCAGATTTAGGGTTGGTAAAGATCTTTTCCCAATCTGTTGGTTGCAGTTTTATCCTATTGACAGTGTCCTTTGCCTTACAGAAGCTTTGCAATTTTATGAGGTCCTATTTGTCAATTCTTGATCTTAGAGCATAAGCTATTGGTGATCCGTTCAGGAAATTTTCCCCTGTGCCCATGTGCTCAAGGCTCTTCCCCACTTTCTTTTCTATTAGTTTCAGTGTATCTGGTTTTATGTGGAGGTCCTTGATCCACTTTGACTTGAACTTTGTACATGGATAAATTTGCATTGTTCTACATGCTGTCTGCCAGTTGAGCCAGTGCCATTTGTTGAAAATTCTACCTTTTTCCCACTGGATGGTTTTAGCTCCTTTATCAAATATCAAGTGACCATAGATGTGTGTGTTCAATTCTGGGTCATCAACTCTGTTCCATTGATCTACCTGCCTGTCTCTGTACCAATACCATGTAGTTTTTATCACAATTGCTCTGTAGTTCAGCTTAAGGTCTGGCATGGTGATTCCCCCAGTTCTTTTATTATTGAGAATAGTTTTCAGTATCCTGGGCTTTTTGTTATTCCAGATGAATTTGCAAATTGCTCTTTCTAACTCTAGGAAGAATTGAGTTGGAATTTTGATGTGGATTGCATTGAATCTGTAGATTGCTTTCTACAAGATGGCCATTTTTACTATATTAATCCTGCCAATCCATGAGCATAGGAGATCTTTATATCTTCTGAGATATTCTTTGATTTCTTTCTTGAGAGATTTGAAGTTCTTGTCATAAAGATCTACCACTTGTTAGAGTCACACTAATTTGTTAATATTTGAAATTTAATCTCTAAGTTGGAAGAAAACATTATTTGTTTTGTTTAATTTTATTTCTACTAATTTTAATTTCAAAAGCTTTTTTTTTGTAGTAGTAGAATAATATCAGGGTATTGTCAACCCAATAATATAGTAACTATCTTGTTACAGAAGGCAAATGGTTCCACTGGTTGTTTGCGTGTGTATAGACTACGTATAGCCCATGATACACTCTTGAGTTACCCCATTTTCCAATGAAATGTTTTATAACAAGGGCCTCTCAGATGGGTTACAAGGATCTAAAATACACTTGAGTGGGTAGTATTTTATTTTTCTGCTGATGTAATAAGACACTTTATCAGAGAAACCTATAGAAGACTGAGTATGCAGAGGGAGTTACAGTTTCAGAGGGTGAGCACATGGCCATCATGGTGAGCAGTATGGGAACAGGCAGGTAGATATGGTGCTAGAACAGTAACTAAACGTTTACACGTTGACTCACAATATAAGGCAGAAAGATCTAACTGGAAATGAAATCAGATTTTGAAACCTAAAAGGTCCACACCTATTTTCTCATCTCTTCCAACAAGGCCACACCTCCCAATGCTTCCCAAATAGTTTCATCAACTGGGGACCAAGTATTCATATGAGACTATGGGGGCCATTCTCATTCAAACCAGCACAGGTTAGAATGGAGGGTGAAGAGGATTTGGAAGGGTTTGGGGAAAGATGAGAGATACATTTTATAAAGTTCTCAAAGAATAAATTATAACACTATTATTAAAATTCAACTTGAAAACAGTACCTCATCTCTATGTAAATAAATCAATCTTGTCCAATTTTACCATATATTCCTGCTTCTAATATTGCAAATATTTTCTACTATGTCATAACTGTGAAAAGAGAAAACAAACCCTTCCATATCAAGTACCATTAAATGTGGTGGATGTTGAGAATTTTGGTCATGCTTCATTTAAATTTGCTTCTCCATAAACATAATTATAAGTTTAAAATGGATATAAGTTCTTTCAAAATGTTTATTTTTAAGCACTGTTGATACCTATGAATAAAAACAGTTATTTCTTAAGCATTTCTACTTCATATAAGAAAAAGTTATACTTTGGCCAATCTGCTAATATTTTTATAGTATACAGATTATAATGAAATAGTACATTATTTTATATCATTAATAGTTTTTAAAAGTACAAATTTGCTCATTTCTCAAAATAAAATGTCAGTGTAAAATGGAGTTATTTTTAATTTTTTAAGGCAATGCATTAAAAATGTTTGTCTTCAGTGTTTTTAAGAAATATACTGAGCCGGGCAGTGGTGGTGCACGCCTTTAATCCCAGCACTTGGGAGGCAGAAGCAGGTGGATTTCTGAGTTCGAGGTCAGCCTGGTCTACAGAGTGAGTTCCAGGACGGTCAGGGCTACACAGAGAAACCCTGTCTCGAAAAACCAAAAAAAAAGAAATATACTGAGAATGTGAAACATAAGTGAGTAAACTTACATGAAGTTCAAAAAAAGACAAGAATCTCTTATTTGAAAAGTAAGCATTCTAGTACTGATGTGATAATTAAGTTATAAAGTAATGCTTTTAAACAGTAATTTAAATGTATATAGTATTTAAATGATTGATAATTCAAAGAATTTATAATTATATAGTCTACTAAAGTAATATGTACTTCTAATTCCTAATGCATTTATAATGTGTTTCTGTTAAGTTATATTTACTGTTTGAAATTATTTGATAATGATTACGTGTCTTTTGTTTTCTTCTTTCTGGCAGCTTTATCAGGATGGAAGGAATACCTTTATTTAGAAGCATGTGGATTCATTTTTCTTACTTCAAATTGTTCCTTGACCTCTTGATGTCAGATCTAATTTCAATGGAACCAGGAGCCTGACCTTGTTGAAGAAGCTAACCCTACCTTTGGAGCACAAATGACCAATGAAATGATCCCATAAAATCACCCGCCTCTAGCCTGACAGCCATGCACAGAGCCATGGAGGCAGACAATGCCACAGCCTTAAATATCTTCACTAACAAATTACCAAGAAGATATAACAAACAGATGAAAGGGACTAAGTTTTTTAAAAGCCAACACGTAAACAAAATCAACGTTATTTCACTATGGAAAATCAGTATTCCCGGATATCAGCCTGTCCTGAAAAAATAAAACAAAACAAAAACACCTCATCAGTGAAGTTACTAAATTATACATTGATTTGTCACTTTAAAACATGGAAATTTAGAGTCAAGAGGTCTCTCAAGTCAGAATTACTCCTCATTTCAATACATGTAAGACAAAACCAAAAACTGAACCGGCCAGAACTTTGCACCACCGGGATTAGGAAGAATGTTGCTGTTTGCATAGAGGTAGATGCCTGCAGCCCATGCGCCCTCAAAGCCATAATGGACAGGAGCATTGGCATCAATTGCTTGAAAGTTACAGTGTTCCATCCTTCGCCTCATATTTGTTGAGAGAGGAAGTCGGTTTGGACCGATTGCTTCTCTGTGCACTTCTGATATTTGCACAGTCACTTCCATTCAGGGTAACAAAGTGTTTTGTTATTTGCACAGATGATCCCACCAGTTGTGAGACCACAAGAAGCAGTTTCTTGCAGGAATCCAAAAAAGATAACTTGAGAATTCTCAAGATAGTGATTTCTCTTTTTTTCTGATTTAAAAACAAAAACAAACAAACAAACCAGTTCTTCAAAGAAGTGGATTTGTTTCTGAACCAAACTGTACAAAGAAAACGCCATGGTGGTCAAATGAATGAGAATGATATCAAAAGGGTTTTTATATCATTATAATCATATTAAGAAATTGAACACGGTAAACTGCAAACTAAACATTGATGCTTGATTCTATTTGTTCTGTTAATTTAAAAAGTCATTTGTAATTTGTATTTAACATATAACAATTTTTCTACCCATTTCTCTCTGTGTTTCATGGGAAAATGTACCAGACAAACAAACATTTTCAGTTTATTTTTCTAAATAAAGGTGTTGTTTGTAGAAGCTGTGGTTGTTTATTTCATTTAGATTTTGTTACCTGAAAGTTCCTTTTTTTGTTTGACTAAGAGGCTTTTTGCCCAAGTAAGAATTAAAGATAGAGTGAGAATTCGGATCTGTTTATAGTATAAAATTGTACTCTGTTTTCTAAAACCCAAGAAGATGAGACATTTTTTTGCACCACCTCTTTATTGTAAAGGGCTATTTGACATCATTGTAACTGTATCAGGAATTATTATCCATATGACAATATTGCTGGGAAACAAAGTTCAGATCCTAAAACTTTAAAGATTTTCTTGTTTTCTTTCTAGAGAATGAAATTGGATTTAAACACTTAGGTCATTAATCATACTTAATGAGCCTGTATTAGCCTCTTTAACAGAGATCTGTTTATGGCATCCATAATTATACTTAAAATTGATTAGGAAATCAGACGGGAGGACACATGAATCTCTCAGTCAACAAAGGTTTAGCAAGTACTCACAAATGCTCTTCTACACTTACACCTTCTAGACTGGCCAGTGTTAGTGAATGCTGCTACCATCAGTAAATAATGTGAGGTGATATACAAGTATATTGTTTTTAACAACTAAAAGAATGTGTTCTTGCTTTATTCATAAAATTTAGTCTGGTGCTGAAGTCCTGTCATATTGTCCTGTGCACAAAGATTGGCTGATTTTTCTGTGGTCTATCTTGGTACTTCTAATACCCTGTAAGATAATAGAAAATGTTTTCAATGCAACATTTGAACCTATGAAAATTAAGACACCAAACCTGAAAAATAATACATCTGGAAATCAAATTGCCATTCCTGTGGGTTGTTAAGCACTAATGGATGAGACTCTGGATTCATTCCCACCCTTTAAAATCACGGCGATTGCTTCAAACTGCAATTATTTGAAATTATATACAGGAAGTCAGCTTTCTCCATCTACCAACAAATTTCCTCCATAATGAGTAGTTGCAATCATAGCTCTTTGTTTGTAAGCACGGTCTGCCATTAGCAGCCCTATATGTAATGCATTCTCCAGAAACTCCTGAAAAATTTGCTATGACATGAAATGATCATTTTCCTCATCAACAGAGTAATTCTCATAGGAATTTATAAAGTAACTTAGAATGAGGCAGAATGTAGGTGGCCAAATCAGGGGCAGGTATATCTAAAACCTTTTATTTCAGTTTTTCCCTTTGGATAGTTCATTTTTTTCTATTCTAGTTTACTTCTCTATAAATCCCCCTCTCTCTTCATATTCAAATTTTAAACTTGTCTTGACATTTGAATTCACATTTCTGTACATCTTTTCTAAAATATATGAAGTCCACATAGAAGTGTTAGTAATAGATTATTCTCAAATCACGAAGAACCAAAAGGATAACATTTATCACTTCTTCAGGCTTTGTTTTTAGAAACAAGTCCATAGAGAGAAAACAAATCCTCACTGTATCGGCCTAAATCCTGCTCTTTGTAGAAGACAATTCTTTATTTACTGGGTGCTTCTTATATGTACTCTATTGAGATGGAGGAACAAGAAGATGAGGAAAAATATGGAAATATTATTTTGATGGGATATAACACATGGGAAAGAATTTCATCAAATATTTAGTTTCACTGGTTAACAAAAAAAATTGTAACTATGTAAGTTCCATAATGAAAAATATATGTTATGCAGGGACAATATATCCAGTAGGAGAAATGAATATTGAGCAGAGATCTGAAGGATGATTGACTGAAAGTAAAGCACAAACACAAAAATATCAGGCACCTAGTAGCTTGAAGAGGATGAGCATAGTGGTCAGAAGACCTGAAATGGGATAGATCGTGTGGAGGAAAGAGAGCAGCAAGTATCACAAAGAAAAGCAGTTACAGGGACTGCTCATAAAGAACTAAATACTTACTCCGTAGACATGGATGATAGAGACGTGAGAAATACAGGTAAACAGGTAAAAAGTACTTATGGAGAAAACAATCTGTCTTGATCTATTTTTACTTAAGGGAATCAGTAACAAACTGGGGCAAGTCTGTTTAACCTGGAATGTAAATCTTTTTTTTCCCCCTCGAGACAAGGTTTCTCTGTGTAACAGAACAGCCCTATCTGTCCTGGACTTGTTTTTGTGCCTGTCTTTGTAGACCAGGCTGGTCTCAAATTCTCAGAGACCTATTTGCCTCTGCCTCCCAAGTGCTAGGATTGAAGGTGTGTGCCACAACACCTCACTGGCATGTAATTCTTGAGATATTCAGGAACTAGGTGTCTTCTAAGTCTCTGCTCTGAATCTCTTAAAATTTGAATATTTTCCTCATTGTACAAGATAGTTTCTAGGAACCTCATAGGTAACAGACATGTTCCAAGGCATAGGTGGTGGGGAGACTTCATTCTTTCTTATAAAGGAAGCTATGTAAAATATTCCGACAATATTTTGTTAAATTTTTATAGTTAAAACTGGTTGGACTAGAATTAGGGGTACCAAAGAATAGCTTTTGTGGGTTGGACTGTAGTTTAAGAGCATTTACCTACACGTATTATATTCAGTATTCAGCATGGAACATAATAGGACTTTGGACACAGAGATATAATGGATAAACTTCACATTCTGAGTCCCAAAGAAGCTGAGAAAATGAAGAATGATATACACAACAATCTAAGCTTTATATCACACTCAAAGTATGGCAGCCATTCATCCTATTCCATGGTAAACACAGAATTTTACTACATTAAATTATGTAAGAACATGAGGGAATAAAATTTTCAACATCTTTTAAAGAAAGATAACATAAAAGAATCAGATAGGATGCATCATAACTCTTGTTGATTGTTTTCACTCACTTTAATCCCTGTTGTAGGTATGCACCTGAGGAGGCACATCTGTGGCTCCTGCTATGAACATTGACAGTGATTCTCACTACACAGGAAGTATACCTTAGAAGTGATCCAAGGGGTTGCTGAGGGAAATTGTTAGCTTACGGTCTTTTGACTCCAGCAATATGACTTGTATACATTTTAGTACACTGTTTTTAATCAACTGTGATTTCTCAGCCTTTTTATTATTTTGTATTTTGATGAATTTCTTGAGGCAGGGTCTCATTGTGTAGTCCTAGGTGGCCTAGAACTTCCGATGTGGACCAAGCTGTCCTCAAACTCACATCTCTGCCATTCTGGTTATGAGAATAACAATGTAGCTAGCATTAACAACAGCATTGTGGGGAAAAAGAGAGAGTACCTAATCTATCTAATCTTTCTCTCTCTCTCTCTCTCTCTCTCTCTCTCTCTCTCTCTCTCTCTCTCTCCTTTTCTTTCTTTCATCATTAGACACTTAAAGTTGAAGGCACATTTTGTGCTGAGTCTACAAATGCCTCAGCCACATGGATTGGGCACAACTAAGGGGGCGATTGTGGGATGGCAATAAGATCCAGATATTCCAGAGGCTTTGATTGAAAAAAAAAAACTAAATACCACACAAAACTTAAAGAAATTAATAAGCCAAGCATGGGATGGGGAGGTTAAAGCTGGTACTCCAGTGCTCATTGATTTGCCAATCTGACCAACTGGTGAGCCTTGTGATTCAACAACCCTGAGCACAAAAGAAGTGAATGAGGAAGGTACTCTACGTGGGCTTCTGTCTTCCACATGCTCATGATGAGGAATGGACAGCTACTCTGTGTCTGTGTCAGTGTCTCTCTTTCGTGTGTGTGTGTGTGTGTGTGTGTGTGTGTGTGTATGCAGGATCACACTTTTATACAAAACACACACACACACACACACACACACACACACACACAATGGAGATTCATGAGTTTCCAGAAAAACATTTTCCAGAATTACATTTCTAACTGTACTTTAGTGTTATGCCAGTTGCAGGTGCCTGTAGTCAAATCTGCATGAACTTGAAATTATCCAAGATCTAGAGATAAGAAGTGATAGATTATAGCCTACAGTGTGGTCTGTCAAAAGTAGGAAATGCACAGAATTCAAGACAGTGTCTCACCACATAAATTAAGGGCATCCTTGAAAGCATAACCCATCATGGTAGTGAAAGCAAGCTTTTGAACCCTAGGAACACAAACTGTTCCCCATTTCAGTCTTCCTTCAGAGGACCTTTGTTCTAAATAACATGTAGTAATATGTCTAAACATTTCAGAAGTATTTATGCATTCCAATGAGCAAATTAAAACCACCACTTGCTGGCATATATTTCTAAATAATTTCTATTTTGTAGTTGCATACAAATAAAATGTAAACTTTGAAACCAAAGTGAGACTGAAAAAGTAAATAATAATATTAACAATGTATCAACATCACATCCTTTAGAAGATGAGTAACAGTGAATTGTGTAGTATTTGAGCATATCTCAAAGAAAAGTTCAAATACTTTCAATGGGAGTACATAGAAGTTCATAGAAATTTATGGAAAGGAACTTGGGAACCAAATAAGTGTCATATGTGGGGACAGGAGAGATGATTCAAGAGCTAACAGCACTTGTTCTTGTAGAGGACCAGATTAGACTCCTATTACCGCACGGTAGCTCACAATCATCCAAAATTCTTTTTTTTAAAGGTTTATTAATTATTATATGTAAGCACACTGTAGCTGTCTTTGACGCCCCAGAAGAGGTTGTCAGATCTTGTTACTGATGGTGGTGAGCCACCATGTGGTTGCTGGGATTTGAACTCGGGACTTTCAGAAGAGCAGTCAGTGCTCTTAACTACTGAGCCATCTCTCCAGCTCCCAATCATCCGCAATTCTAATTCCATCATCTTTTCCTGACTTCTGAGGGTATCAAGCATACATGTATTGCATAGCCATACATGCAGGCAAAGCACACATAGACACAAATTTAAATCAATTTTTTTGTTGTTTTAGTAAAAATAAAATCTTTTCCCAACCTGAAGGCTACTGTTTTTTTTTTTCTCTTTTGACCACCTCCTTTTCATGAGACTCAATTCATCAATTCATCAATTGTTGATCTTAAAAGCTGGTGTTCTGTTCAGGAAATTGAGGCACTAGCCATAAAGTACAGAATACTCATGATGTACCCCACAGACCCAAGAAGTTGAACAAGAGAGAAAGCCCAAGTAAGGATGCTTGAAAAAAACATAGTCATAGGAGGCAGAGAGAGGCAAGGAAGTTGGTGGAAGAAGGGAAGGGGAGGGGGATGGGGAGCAGGAATAGGTGTACAGAAAGATAAGAGAGATACCCAGAGGGCCAAGAGAATGAATGGATATCTGTAGCTGCTGGGGCCTATGGGGCTGGAAGAATCTTTCAGGAATCAATGCAGGAAACCTTAGCCAAGATACCTAACAATGGGGCTGTGGAACCTGAAGAGGACACCTTCTCTAGCCAGGCAGGACCCCCAGAGGAGGGATAAGAACAGCAACTCACCCACAAAACTTTCTACTCAAAAGTTGTCCTGTATAAAAGAAATACAGGGACCAAGATAGAGCAAAGTGAAGAAATGGACCAATAATGGCCCAAGCTTGGAACCCATCCCAGGGGCAAACACCAATCACTGACACCATTAATGATATTCTGCTGTGTTTGTAGACAGGAGCCTAGTGTAACTGTCCTCTGAGAGGCTCCACCCAGCAGCTGATGAAACAGTTGCAGATACTCACAGCCAAACATTGGATAGAGGCTGGAGATTCTTATGGAAGAGTTGGGGGAAATATTATAGGCCCTGAAGGGGACAGGAACCCCACAAGAAGACCACTGGGGCAACTAAGCTGGAATTGCAGAGAGTCTGGGAGCTCTTGGAGACGGACCCATGAACCAAAGAACACAGAGACTGGATCAAAGCCTCTCGCCCTTATGTAGCAGCTCAGTCTCCATGTAGGCTCCCCAATCACTGGAGCAGAGGCTCTCCCTAAAGCTGTAGCCTGACTATGGTATCCATTTCACAACAGGGCTGCCTTGTCTGGCAGAGACTTGATGTGTCGGGGTTGGGGGATTAATTAATTAATTAATTAATTAATACTGTTTAAAAGAAAAATAAAGTAATATGTACCTTCTTTCCATTCAGGTTTGCATTTGGTTTTGAAGATATTTTAAAGATTTTTTTTATTATTTTAGGTATATGTGTGTTCTGTGGGGGGAGGGTATATATTTGTGAGTTCCTTCGCCTATTGGGGCAGAGTTGTCAGCTCTCCCTGGAGAGAAGTTATAGGAAGTTGAAGGCCACTAGCTGTATATACTCCGCATCTCTGTAAAAGCATCAGGGCCTCTTAGCAGCCAAGCCATCTCTCTGACTCCTTTAAAAACATTAATCATTTTAAATTAAAACTAAAACAAATAAGAGCAAAGCCCCCATTTATCACCCAATAGGCCATCCTATCTACAGAGAGAGCAGTTTTATTCTTTGACATTTATGTAAAGATCAATGGCTTGTGGTGCCATCTCTATGAGCCCCTATGAGCCCAGGTTAGTCAATTCTGTAGGTTTTCTTGCAGTGTCCTTGACCCCCTGGCTCCACTAATCCTTTCTCCCCATCTCCCATAAGATTCCCTAAGCACCTAATGTTTCACTGTAATTCTCTGCATCTTTGTCCATCAGCTACTCTCAGAGGACAGTTATATTAGGACTGTGTCCAAGTATAGGAGAACATCATTAATAGTGCCAGGGGTGGGCTTTCTCTCATGGCATGGGTCTCAAGTTTTGCCAATCATTGGTTAGTAATTCCTTCAATTTCTGCTCCATCTTTATCCCTGCACATCTTGTAGGCAGGAAAAATTTTGGGTTGAAAGTTTTTGGGTGGGTTGGTGTCCCTATCATTCCATTGGAAGTCTTGCCTAGTTACAGGAGGTAGCCATTTCAGGTTTCACATACCCTATTGCTAGGAGTATCATCTAGGGTCACTCTTACATATTTCTGGGAGTTCACCTTGTCCTAGGTTTCAGATTTGTTTCAGAGATGCACTCCCTCACCCCATCCCAGTTCTTTCTCCTAGTTCTCCATCCCTCTCCAGTTTTCTCTCCCTCCCTCTTCTTCACACTTGATTCCTCCTGTCACCCTCCCCACCAACTCTCACACCTAGTTCCCTTCCATTCATCCCCAATGTCTATTCTATTTTTTCTTAGAAGTGAGATTCAAGCATCCTCCCTTCTTAATTTCTTTCGGTTTATAGACTGCAGCGTGGTTATCCCTACTTAAAGGCTAATATACACTTATAAGTGAGTATATTCAAAGTGTGTCTTTCTAGATCTGGATTACCTGACTCAGAGTATACATGTGATGAACCTATGCCCCCTACACATATGTAACAGATGTTCAGCTTGGTCTTCTCACAGGCTCCATAACAACTGTTGCAGGGCCTGTCTCTGATTCTGTTGTCTGCCTTTGGATCCCTTTCCCCTAACAGAGCTGCCTTGTGTGGCCTCAAAAGGAGAAGAAGCATCTAGTCCTACTGAAACTTGATATGCCAAAGCTGGTTGATATCCTTAGGAGGTTTTCCCTTCTCTGAGAAAAAAGGGAGAGGGAGGTAAGGGGAGAGGAGAGGATGAGGGAGAGGAAGATAATGTTGTAAATTAAATAAATAAGTAAAATTTTAAAGAGACCTATGGAAACAGCACTAACATACAAATATAATTGGATATGTAATACACATTTATCTCCATAACTTAAAGACCATTTCTGACATAATGAAACACCCCCGTAATAAATCATTTCTCTAGTTTGCATAAGGCCCTGGGTTGAATGTCTGGCTACGAGAATCATACACACATATGAGACTTACTATCCTATAGCCTCTTTAAGGGTGACTTACTATATGTTTTCTGTTTATATTTCTGGTAATAAATCACGTTGCAATCATTTTGTTTCTGACTCTTGCCTTGTTAGTCTACTGACCATGTAGACAAACTCAAATAACATTTTAATGCTATCTCTGTTTTTATTTCTTTAATCATCATACCAATTTTTTCTATTTTTATCTGTAATATTGGTACACATTTGTGATGTATAATACACTGTTGATTCACTGTACATTGGGTTGACTATCAGAGTAATTATAGCCTGTCCATTGCTAAAATCTCATAATTTTTGTGAGTATAACATCTCTCCTTTCTCTGAAATATAGAATTGTTAATTATATTCTTTATTGTTAATTATATTCATCTAACTGCTCAAGAAAACACCAGGATGTTATTTCTTTGGGCAACATATAATACTGAATATATAGGCCTTATTCTCCCATGACATCTCTCTATTCACTTTAGACTCTGGAAATCAATCACATGAGACTCTCAATTTTTACAATTATCATTTTCAGATTTCATATGAGTGAGATTGTACATTGTATTGGAGTATCTCTGTGTGTGTGTCTGTCTGTCTACAATTCTGTCTGTGTGTCTGTCTGTCTCATATGATGATGCTTTGTTACAGGAATTTGGTCTTTGAAAGCAGAAATAAACCTTTCTCTAGTCATCTCTTTATTACCAGTCTGTTACCTGTCTCTCTCTTCCCTATCTATCTATCTATCTATCTATCTATCTATCTATCTATCTATCTATCTATCTATCTATCTCTATCTATCTATCTATCTACCTATCTATCTATCTATCTATCTATCTATCTTTCATCTATATTTTTATTTATTTATCTATCATCTATCAGACTGTGGAAATAAACCCTGAAGGTATTGTTATTGGTATGTTTTTCTATCAAAATACTGAGCAGACAAAAGTACAAAAATATATGCCTTTCTATGTCTTTCTAATTGTCATTTACAACTCCTGGTTGTTCTCTTTTAGAGTTTAATTTTTCAAACCTCAGCTAGGAATAAAGGTACATTTGACTCTTTCAGTTGATTCTATATTGCCCACTGGTGTAGATTTCCCATACTCTAGTGAAGCTGAGGTCAGTTCCTTCTTGAAAAATGCACGTGGGCATTGTTACTAAGTTTAGGAATGCTCCAGGTTGAAACATTTGTTTCAGTTACTTGGTAGTAATGAGATGCTGTATGAAAAGTCTGGGTTTTTCCCTTTGTTTCTTTGTTTGCTTTTTATGAGAACATTTTACTTAGAACTTAGAAATAAAACTCAAAAGCAAAAACAAAAGGCCTGCATTAGAGACTAGTATGAGACTTCTCCAATAAATATGAATACAGAAATCATTATTTCACCAAAGCTCAGAATTAGTTATTAGTTTAGGAAACATAAGGAAGGAAAGTAATAAAGGAATAGCTTAAATAACAAAACATGCTCTTTAAATATGTGTATTGTCCCTTAGGAATTATGATGTTTTCAAATAGTATTTGCTTGTGATTTCTGCTAGTGATGAGCCTTATTTTTAAAGAAACTATATTTTCTGTCTCTGCTGAAATCGTGCTTTTGAAAGCAAATGGTTATTCAATTAGAGTGTAAACTGTAACCTGTGTTCTTTCATGTGATACTTAATAACCCCCTTGTTTTGGACACAAAATTGTCTCCCTTGGATATAATTAATACAGCATAGATAGGAATTCCCAGTCAAGTAGCCTGGCAGTCATGGTAAGGGAGGCACCATCCTATGTAAATTTCAACTATCAGAAGAATCACATTACACATTTAAAATGTAACAGACTTCCCAAATAATGTCTGCATATTTAGGCATTAAAAGTATATTATCATAATTAATTAATACATGTTTATAAAATTAAAGCCCACTCTTTCAGACATAAATCTTCCTTAGCTTTCACCCAAAATGAGAAGAGTCTACACTGCATCTTTTAGACAAATGTTATTTGTGAGCAAGCCAAGAAGAATGTTTATAACTCATAGATGTTCTTCTAGGATTTGTGATGTAAGTTGGCCATTAACATGCTTCCTGAATAAGCAATACAATTACATTAAGAAAAGTAGTATAGCTCTATAACTCTATTTTAGCCACTTTTTTTTGGGGGGGGGCTATGGTAGTGGTGGTGGTGTGGCAGCATCAATGGTGATGATGTTGACAGTTTTGTTTTGATTTTTAGAAAACTCTAAATTGATTTCCATAGTAGATTCAACAGTTAGTAATCCAGTATTGAGTAAGAATATCTCCTTCCCCATAACCTTGCCCACCCACTCACCAACTGATAAATGGATAATGAAATATACATAATAGAAATGTATTCAGTTATAGGAAAAATGAAATTATGACTTTTGCAGGAAAATAGATAGGTATAGGAACTATTAATTAAATGAGGTTGTGGGGTAGTATTCTGCTTAGGTAACTTAAGCTCAGTAGAGTATTAGCTTTGAGCCCTGGTCCCCTGTGGGTAATTTCTGCTTGCAGGAGGCAGAAGAAGCTTGGCCATAACTCCTGAGTCTTTGGTTCCTGTTTCAGTCACAACCCCTCACAGCTGCTCCACAGGAGATGTGTGCTCTATCAGGCAGACAATGCCCCAGGCTCCTGGCATTCTAGCTGGACCCTACACCCAGTCATCTGACCACAAGCCAGACATGCCACGCCCCATACAATATAAGGGACAGTTTGCCCCCTCCTTTCTCTCTCTTGTTCTTTGTTCTTATCTTGCTCTCTCTCTCTTCTTTTGCTCTTTACTCTTTTCTCTTGCCTTCTTGTTCTCTTTCTTTCTTCCTCTCCTTTCTTTCTCTCCCTCTCCTTTCTCTCCTTTCCTTCCCTTTACTTAACCAACATATTTTCTCCTTCCTACAATAAAATAATTCATTTATACATTGCCTCCTTTTTAACCTACATGCCATGCAGCATCAGCAACAGG
>JADRCD010231384.1:0-12746 GCA_019843815.1 Montemys delectorum
CTTCCGTGTAACATGGGCAGGAACTGGAACTCATCACGGAGCCCAGGCTACTCTTGAACCTGACCTCCGTCAGTCTCAGCTTCTCCTGGGCTAAGATGACATCCTCCTGCCCAGCTCAGATGGACTTTTTTCTTTAACAGGCAGAGGGAGTCCATGGGAGCCATGTTAGGGCTGGCTGCCTCTCCCTTTCTAGGAGTTATCAGCTTGTGCCATCTTCCTGGTACTCACTGTTGCTGTCCTTCCTGCCGGTTGTTTAAGGAGAAGCCTGTGAGAGCCTCGGGGATGATGACAACTTCTCTTTTTGACATCCCCAGCAGCACTCCCAGGTGTGTGAGTAATGCTGTCAGCCAAGCTTCTCCCTAAGCCTCTAGAGAGAGCTACAGGAAATTACAGTGTGTTGCAGGGATCTCTGATGCTGGGGAGAGGCAAATCCACCTCTTGAATTAAAAGGGGGGAAACAAGTCAGTCTGCAAACTGGTGTGATTCAGCTCTCTTTCCGTGGAAAATTACAGCTTTAAAGTGTGCGTCTGGGATGTGGTCTTTGCCTGTGACTGGTCATCCAGGTTGCTCTTTTCTCTTTGGCTACACACCTCTGTTCAGCTGCGCCCCCATCAATTCCTGGTATGGAAGAGGAGGCATCTATACCTGTGTGGTGGGAACAATGAGGCGTCTGTCTTATGTCAAGCTTCGAGTGTGCTCTGTTTTCCTAAGTCCACAGGAAACACTGTCTCTGATGGGTGAAGACTGAGCTTTTAGAAGCATTTTGGGGGAGTTGGGGCAAAGCTTTAGAACTGCTCTTCAATACAAGTCAACCCTGACCCTTACCCTCAACAAAGGAAAAGGACCTAAAGAGTCATTTAAAAATTATTTTCAAAAAAGTATATTCATGTATGCATGTTTGTGTGGGTACATATATATGTGCAGGCACATGTGCACGTGTATGTGCATGTTCATGTTGAGGTCATAGACCTCTATCTTGTTTGTTTTATTTTCTTGAGACACTGTCTGTTACTGGCCTGGAGTTTCTGGATTAAGTTAGGCTGGCTGGCCAGCACATCCCAGGGTTCTACCTATCTCTGTCTCCCTAGCACTGGAATTATAAACACAGACACCCATACCCAGCTTTAAAAATGCCAATTTGGGCCCTGAAGAGATGGCTTAGTGGTTAAGAGCACTGGGTACTCTTCAAGAGGACCTGGATTCCAGTCCCAGCACTTAAATGGCAGGTCACAATTGTCTACAACTACAATCTCAGAGAGTAGGACACCCTCTACTGGCCTCCGTGGGCACTGCAGGCACATGGTACATAGACTTACATGCAAGCAAAGTACCCACACGCAGGAAACAAAAAATTTAATGTACATTTTACTTATAATGTTTTCCTTACATCCAAAAGTTGAGAGAATGCCTGCTTTTGGTAGTGATGGTGGCTGGATGTCCTTGCCTCTTGTCAGCCTCCATTCTAAACATTTTCTGAAGCCTATGTTTACTTGTTCTTCCTTTGACGCTGAGTAGTGGGCTCTGACCACATTCCCATGTCCTACCTAAGGACATTCACACTTTGTCTGCTTAAGGAGTAGTTTCAAGGTGCTCAGGAATTTGAAACTATGGTTAGCTCCCATCCACCCTTCTTCTCCCCCACCAGGTGACAGTTTTAATGTGAGCTGGAGGATTTGTCTCAAGGCCAGGTGAAGGGTGAGACCACTAATCTCATGACTGCTAGTCCAAAAGTAGCCTGAAAACTTGCCACCTGAGCAAGCTCCCAAGTGCTGTTGATCTGCCAGTCTGACTAACACTATTCTACCATGTCTCACTTGCAGGAAAGTTGTCCAGGCCTGGAGCAAGAAGGGTAGGGGTGAGGGTGGTGGCTCAGTGGGTCAAGTACTTGCTATGCAGATCTGAGGGCCTAAGTTCATATCCTCAGCCCCCATGCCACTGCCAAATGATCATATGTGCCTGTAACCCAGAACTGGGAGGTAGAGTCAGGCAGATCCTGGGGGTTCACTAGCTGGCCAATCTAGCTGAAGAGTGAGCTTCTGGATCAATGAGAGACCCTGTCTGGAGGAATAAGATGGACAGACTGGGGATGTAACTCAGCCGGTAGAACACCTGCCTGCCTAGTGTGCACAGGTCCTGGGTTTAGTCTCCAGAACCATATAACCTGTGCCAAGTGGTAGCACATTCCTGTGTTCTCAGGACTTAGGAGAGAGAGGATGGAAGGATCAGAAGTTTGGGATCATCATCCTGACTATACAGCAATATCAGCCCCTGTCTGAACAAATACTAATAACAAGGACAAGTGATTGAGGGAGATACACAACATCACCTTCTGGCCTCCACGTGAGCAAGAGTGGGCTCACCTGAGCATGTATGTTCATGTGAAAAAGAAAAGAAAGAAACGGCATAAGCACTAGCTTTGAAACTCTGAGTGAAAATGTCCCAGGCTGCAGTCGATTGCTGACATGAGAGCTGATCGGTACCTGCCCAGGTGTCTTGAGAGCATCCTTTCTCAAAGGATGGTGTCACGAGACACTGGAGACACTGGGAATTGACCTGTTGGGGATATTATTCTGGTATTCCCTGGGCTGCCTGACATTTCCGAGAACTCAGTCCGCTGCATCATTTAAAAAAAAAAAAAAAAAAAAAAGGTGTAAAAGGCTTCCCCCCCCCCCCCAAATTATGCTTGGTTCATTTTATTCCAATTTGTAAAACCTCCTATGTCAGATTGTGATTGTAAACACCATGACTGTTACCCTGGTAAACTACAGCCAGAATGTTAACATAAATAGGCAGATTCACTGCCAAGAAAGAGCACCAGATCTCAGCGCGGTTGCGTCCTCTATGAATCCCACAGACTCCCTTAAGCATTTTTTCCCCTTCTGGTGGTGAAAGAAACTTCATTTTAAAAGTTTTCCAAGTATAGCCACCTCAAAACACACAGGTGCTCTGAGGACAGATTTTTGTGTCATTTTGAATGCTTGTGTTTGGCCTGAATTAAGATGCTAACAACAACCTGAGAAGAAGCTGACTGGCTGTCCTAAGGCCTCTGGAGCTAGTTCAGAAGAAAAGCTGGGGCGTCTTACCTCTCAGCCACTTCATAGCAAAGATAATAGCACAGGTGTGAATCCATCAATGAAATGCTCACCGTTGCCTGACAGGTAGATTCAGAGAAAAATACCTCCATCCTGAAATCTGGTGCAGTGGGGCAGTGGGTTCTTCTTCTTCTTCTTCTTCTTCTTCTTCTTCTTCTTCTTCTTCTTCTTCTTCTTCTTCTTCTTCTTCTTCTTCATCATCATCATCATCATCATCATCATCATCCTGCATTAGATAATAAGGGGCTTCAGGATACTTTCACACACATGGATAATGTAATTTGATCATTGCCTTCTCTTGACTCTGTCCCTTGATGCTGGGCCCCTCCCTCTCCCCAGCTATCCCCCACTTAATGTTTTCGTATCTTTGTGTGTGTACATGTGATCCAATGAGTGTAATTAGGATCGCTTCCAAGCTACAGTGATCTTACTCTGGAAATGGGATAGGATTCTGGGGACGGCAATGTTCAAACATTCTCAAGGAAAAATACAGACTTGGGGTGTGTGGGACTCCTTGGATTCGTTTTTCAAACTCCTTAGATACTCTCATTCCCTGTGGAGACCTTAAAAATCATGAATTGTCCCATGGCTTCTTGAGCGGAGGAAGAGATTTTAGTTTTTTCTATTTATGTACTTCTTTCTTATTTATTTTTGAGCAACGAGCTCCCCAGTCAGGTTTGTGATGCCAATCTGTGGCCAGGCATATGCTGAGGTTGAATTTTCTACAAACTGACCAGGGATCTTCCTTCTCAGCTTCTGGTTCCCGGGGAATCTTAACTAAACGCTGTTTGCAGAAGATCAAAGGATGCCTTGTTTTTCTTCTGAGCCCACAGCCGGCCTCGTGAGCATATCAGGCAACTTTCCTTTGCTGGTGGCCACTGCAGGCTGGCATTTTCTTGGAGACCCTCAAGTTAGGAGCAACACCAGTCTGGAGGCGCGTACCCACTGTTGCTTTAAGGCTCTTCATCTGGCTTCAGCAGAGCCAAGAAAACACGCACAATTCCCTCGGGAGTGAGATCTAAAGGGAGATGCTGTTGGTTTTTTTTGTTTTTTTGTTTTTTCCTTTCCCTTCTGCTTCTACCAGAGGTGTTTATCACTGAGGTTTGGACAGAGCAAGATGCAAGGCAGAGAGACCTTAAAGAGTAAAATACAGGTGTCCCGGGGCTGGGTCTAGGGGTGTGTGTGTGTGTGTGTGTGTGTGTGTGTGTGTGTGTGTGCAAGCGCGCTGAAATGCAGCTCCCCACTAGGCTTGCAAAGAGTTGCTGGGCTTTGCCTGCGGCCCTGTGCCCTGGAGCAGCGCAGCGGGGAGTCCTCACCGGCCAGGGCTTCCCGCGCCCAGGGAGCACCCAGGGCTGGGCTGGCGGAGCTTAGGAAGCTGGCGCTGGGGGCGGGCGGGGTGACACACAGCCTCCGTGCCAGCCGCAGCCGTTGGCTGGCGGGCACCCAATCCTGGGGCATGCCGCCCCAACCTGGCCGGGACACACAGTGAAAGGCGAGTTCAGTGGCAGAACTGACCCCCGGGGGCTGTCAGCTACAGCAGCGTGGCGAGCCCAGGATCGCGGAATCCGAGGCTCTGAGCGAAAGCAAGCAGGCATGGCTTCGGTGTTCATGTGCGGAGTGGAGGACCTGCTGTTCAGCGGCAGCCGCTTCGTGTGGAACTTGACCGTGTCCACGCTGCGGCGATGGTACACCGAGAGGCTGCGGGCTTGCCACGAGGTGCTGCGGACGTGGTGCGGGCTGCGGGATGTGTACCAGGTGAGCCCAGGTGCTGGCGCCCTGGGGCCGTTGCGGGGATGCCCGGCGCTCAGCTGAGAGCCGGTCCACCTGTATGATTTCATAACCCCAGGCTTCCCCTATCTCTGTTTTCAACTCCTCGCGGGGAGCCTAACGCTTGGCTCAAATCCTCAGCAGCTCTAGCTAACTGTGGCCTGATACTTGTTTTTCAGTTGGACATGGGGGCACTTGGGAGTTATCCCCACCAACCCACCCCACCCCCCACCCCCCAAGCAGACAGGTCTTATAACGTGATAGAGGTTCCTACTGGCTGTAGCTTTGCAACGCGGCGTTTGTGGCAAGCGACTTTGAGGTTGAGAGGATTATTTCTGTTTTATTTCATTTCATTTCATTGGGGGTGGCCATTTCGGAAGCTAAGATTTCCCATCATTGCTTGCTGTCAGAGCATGTCTTAGTGAATTTGCCTTCTTCCTTCTTGATTTTATTGCACTTTTCCACCAGGCAGCCCCTGCTTGCAGGGCACAGCCAGGAGAAGCTGACTATGTTGCCTGGCTTTAGGAAGAAAGCACAGAGGACTGGGAGCACTTTGAGGGAAGCTGGCAGGCTAGGGAAGGGAAGGATGGCTCAGCTGAGTGCTGGAATGCTTACAGCTTGGATTTCATCTGTCGCACAACACAGCCTCTTTATTGCTTTGCGGGCCCCATCTTGCAGGCAAAATCTGCAGCAACTTTGCCCGATGAGGAGGCCATTCGTCCTCTCTGGGATTGCAACTTGTCTGGATTTTTGTGAGCAGCAGTAAATGGATATAAAAGTCCTCTGTTTGGGTTATTGATACCTTTAAGAGAAAAGAATAAAAACTACATTGTTGAATTATGACGATTTTACCTGGGCTTCTTTCCTGGATATAGTTTGTTACAGTTCTCGGAATCTCTTACACATAACCTGACTCTATTCCCAATAGGGCCGAAATATATCTGTCATGGTGTGTCCCATATGTGACTCAAGCTTTGATTTTGAAAAGTCATAGTCTTCCATCAACCAGAGAGAATAAAGGCCAACTGAGGACAGACTACAAGAGTTCTAAGGAATGAATGTTTCCTTGCCATTCTTGTTAATATATATGTATTATATGCATATATATATACATATATATATGTATATATATGTATATATATATGACATTTTAACCTGTGGTTTCAGTGCTCCTGGTTTGCCTAATATATCTGTAATACTATGCAGTTTGAAATAGACTCAGCAAGGCATACTGAGAGTCGTGGAGGCCTGATGGGGCTTGAGAACATTAATGAGCTGTGGCCATATCCTATCTGGCCACCGGAAACTGCACTCCTGGAGTTTTGAAGTCAGACACGTGTCTATCTTTCAGGCCTTTTCTCTCTTGGGAAGTCTTTGCTCACTTTGGTTTGGAGTAAACACACCCACCCCACCCCCATTATGTAGGGCCACCTTTTCTTTTTAATTTTTGAAGAACTTTCAAAAGGTGAGCACAAATACTGTAGCCAATCAGACAGGCTCTGTGCCCCACTCCCCATGGATTCAGTGGATTTATGGCTTGCTACTAATGCTGTTACTGAACAATTTCGGAGATGACGGTTCCAAAAACCAGAGAGTCTTTGGCCTCTCTAAAAGATCAGCCAATAGTTATTCTTTTTAATTTTGAAAATGTTTTGTGTGTGCATGCTCATGATTGTGTGGATGCACTCATGTATGCAGGCATGCGGTACATGTCCACACATACATGTGGCCAAAAGGGTCACTCCTCACCTTAGTTTTGAGACAGGGCCTGTCATTGGCCTGGGGCTTGCTAGTTAGATGAGACTGGCTGGACAGCAAGCACCATGGATCTCCCTATCCTTGCCTCCCAAGCATTGGGCTTTCAAATACATAATATGAATCATCAATCATTCATCTTAAACACAACAGCAGTCTGAAAGAGTAAGCTGCTCAAATATTTTGTTCTCCTCTGTAAAACAGGTGTTAACTGACTTGCTCTCTCTTATCCTCCTGATCAATAAGAATATGCAAAATAAAGATGGCTTTATAAGTAATTGTCATAAGCAGAGAAAAATATGATGTTTACATTAAAGTCCCCTGTCCTTTGGAGAACTAAAGGCAAAAAAAGCAAAAAAAAAAAAAAAAAAAAAAAGGAGGGGGGGACAATTTTCACCCTAGGAGCACTGTGGTGTCCCAGGGTAAGCCACAGATCTAAATTGCTTGATTGCTTGTGACAACGTTTGTTTGTTTGGGCAGTTATGTGCATGGAACCCGGGGCCTTGATGATTCTAGGGTGAAGACTCTCCCTCTGAGCTCCATTGCTAGCTTAGAAGAAAGATCATTAAATTTTCTTTCAAGGGCTTAGCAGTAAAATGGCAGCACAGATTCTATTGACTGTGAAGCAGTAGAGAAAATGAGTTCTACCCTCTGCCCAAAGATAGAGGAGGGATGAAGCCAAGCTCTTCCTGTGTGTGACCATGGGGAAATCAGCCTTCCGATGCTTCACTTGCATCCTCTGTAAGGTGAAGAATAGAACAGTACTAATTAAAGAGGTTAATAAGAGTTAATTGACAGGTAGAACATTTATCACGCTGCTGAGAGCTTAGAAAGCATCCAGTAAATATGATCTGTTCTCCCATCTAGGATTTTTTATAGTAAGAGGCCCAACTCAAAACTAGCAACAGAGCAAGAAGAGGTGACAACCACACAGCTTACAACTCTCCTTGCAGAATAAACATAAGGGGTGGTTAGAAGGGGACACGGCACGGCGCTCATTCCCCAGCCCTGGTTATGCTCACTTACTGGATTTATGCTTGTCTAACTTCCTTCCTCCTGGCATCTGACAACAGTAGTAGTTCATTAGGCCTTTATATCAACATAGCTAGAAAGAGTGAATTTCATATATCCCCCTATCAAAATTCCCTGTGTAATCTCAGGGCTGCTAATGTAGGCTCTGCCCACTCAATATCACACACCACTCCAATGCCATGAACCACCCCAATGGCCATGTACCACTCCAATGCCACATATCACCCTGATGCCATGCACTAATTGGCACAGGGAACAGAACTACTTTTCGTGCATTCTCAGTGGCATGATATAGCCCAAAGGAAGCAAAAATGATTTCAGGGAGAGGTAGAAAAAAATGTTCCCTCCTCTGGCTGGGGTGTAGCTTATTGGTAGAACATTTGCCTAGCACATGTGGGACATTGAGTTCAATCCCCAGTGTGTCAATAATAATAACAATAATAATAATAATAACTATGATAATAATAAATAACACATAAGCAAACATACAGTGTATGGTATTAAAGATGCCTCAGAAGGTAGATAAGCTTGCCCCCAAGTCTGATGACCTGATGACCAGAGTTCATCCCCCAGAACCTACATAGTACACAGAGAAAACAGACTCCTACAAGTTGTCCTAAGACCTCCCCCTGTACACCTGGCAAACAGCCACCCACACGCAAACATAAATACACAAATGGTTTACTTTGTAATGGGGAATGAACTGGTTGCAGAACAAAAGCATACATTAAAAGAAAATACTCTTAAGGGGATAATGATGAACAAAAGGATCAAGAAACATCAGATTACTAATTGGAGTGCAAACCTGTTTCTGAAAACTGAGAATGGGGTGGGGCCTGCTGACCACATGTTGGCCTGAGTTAGGCAGTGTCCACTGCTCTGACAAATACCTGAAAAAGAGAAAGAAAGGAAGAAAGAAAGAAAGGAGGAAAGAAAGGAAGGAAAGAAGGAAGAAAGGAAGGAAGGAAGGAAGGAAGGAAGGAAGGAAGGAAGGAGGGAAAAAAGAAGGAAAGAAAGAGACAAAGAAAGAAAGAAAGAAAGAAAGAAAGAAAGAAAGGAAGGAAGAAAGGAAGAAAGAAAGAAAGAAACGAGAGAGAAAGGAAACAACTAAAACCAGGAAGGATTTATTTCGCTCAAGGTTTCGGTCCAGGACAGGTGGTTGGTTCTAGTCTCTTGCCTGTAGCAAGGCAAAAACATGGTAGAGGACCGTGGTAGCAGGGGAGGATGCCTACACCATGGTAGCCAGGATGCAGAGATACAGAAGATTGGCAATGGAAAAGATGTACGCTTCAAAGGCATGATCCTGGTCACCCATTTCCTCTTGGCAAGGCCCCATCCTTGATCAGACCCCATTCGGTGATGCGGATCCATCCATGGTTTAATCCTTTGATTAGAACTGGGCCCTCCCCAAACTCTGCCAGACAAAGGAAGCTACCACGAGGAAGGGACAGTGCTTGGTTAAAATGCAGCCATGGGCTGGGGCAATGGTTCCGCTAGTGAGAGAAATTGTTCTATAACCATGAGGAAGCTGAGTTCAAGTACTCAGAATCTATGGAAGAAACTGGGTGTCGCCAGGTATGCCTTTGGATAGTTGGGACAGAAGGATTGCTGGGGCTTGCTGGCTATAATCCCATTTTCAGGTTCAATGAGAGACCCTGTTTCAGGGCACTAAGGAATAGAGTCATAGAACAGGACACCCAAAGCCCTCAGGCACACAGACAGGTAAACAGACAGACAGACAGACAGACACACACACACACACACACACACACACACACACACACATTTTAAAATGCAACCAGTCTCCCACTTCATGAGAATCTCAAATCTAGCATTCTCTCAATAAAAAGTTATTCTTCAGGGTAAATTCAAAGATAAAGACACAAATAACTTTCAAAGTTTTTATTGTTGTTTTGTTGTTGTTGCTACGGTTGTTTGAATTGAGTGTGGGGCTCATGATGAGAATACTAGCCTTGCTATCCTAGAATTACAAACTCTAAACCATGTAGAAGGACATGCTTCCGTTTGGCTCAGCTTGCTGCTGTATGAACTGGATGCACACCAGAGTCACGGGTGATACTGAACCTATATTTTCTTATCATCTTGTTGATTTTTTTTTAAAGACATCATTTTTCTTACTTCTAGTCTCAATAGTCTTGTTTGTGAAGAAAACCAATGCTGGATCCCTCTAGAGAGATCAGGGTGGGGCCGGAGGTATCCATTACCTGAAATACCTGGCAGGCCCCTAGAGTGTTTTGTTTATTCATATACTATACTTGAAAGACGATCCTTCACCTATTCATAATGTGTTTGGCCAGGACATTATTGCCTGGCTGGCAAAGCTGGGAAGGCACAATTTCTTTGGAATTGAACACTTCCTCCACTTCTAGATGTTGGAACAGCAAGTGATTTAATTTGCCAACAAACTATGAATAATGAAGGTATTTACTATAGGGCGTTTTTGTAGTAACAGAACTAAATATAAAGCAGGAGGAGAGCCCTGAGGAGAGAGACTGTTTGGCAAAGACCCACTCACTGTATAAGGGAAAACTTGAGTTTGGTTAGGTACCAGACTTGAGAGCTCATCTTTAGTTTAATTTAGGCAAAATTCTCAAAGCTCATTCTTCAGCCACTTGCTTGTCCTGCTTGTACCTCTCCTGGATAGGATGCAGCGTTGTAATTAATTATCTAAGTCATGTGAGTTAGAAAGTGATGAGGGAGTACTGTTGACAAAGGATTAACTCCTTTTCCTTTTTGTGAAGTGGGACACGCTCTAACAAAGCCCTCAGTTTGTTACTTGGGGGTCAGATTTTTCTCCTCACCACAGTCCCCAAGGTAGAATTTCCTACAGACCTTGAACAGAGTCATCAATGTGAACAGAATCTGGGGTATTTAAGTGACTAGAAGAGGCTGGGTCAGCTCCTCTGAGACAGGCAGCTGGCACAGAAGAGGGGGCACAGCGTTCAAGGACTTGGAGAGTGTTCAGGCTCAGCTTGACCTTGTATGAATGACTTCCCCTCTCTGGACCTCACTTCCTCCTGGGTAACAAGGAAACATTCACTCTATAACTAGAGTAGAGATCAAGTGGGAAACTCATGAGATATATTCATAAAACCCCTGACACTTCACAGGCATAAGAAAATGCTTAATAAAGGCCAGCTCTTGGTTATATAAAGCCCTTAACATTGAGCTCAGCGTGTCTGTGATAAAAGGTCACTGACAGTATTTTATACCTGAGACAACCTGTGTGGAAATTAAGTTCCCATCTTCAGTAGGTAAGTGTTCATTAAAAAAGAAGACAAGAATCCCTTTGGCATCATGTATGGCCTAGATGTAGGGTAACTGGAGCATTCTCTTCCAGAAGTCTAATATTCTCTATTAGGCCCGTACATAAATCTAGGAAGCCACAGGCATCTTGTAGTCAGGTTTCTGAGTTCGCCTTTCACTATGCTGAGCTACACTGTTTAAGCTGTGTGTATCAATAGCTTAATTGAAAACAGCCACTCCCACCCCTCACCCAAGACAGTTCTGTGCCAAACACTTGTTCTCTGTTATTTCAAGGCACATGCATTTTGCTTGCTCTGACCCCTTGGTTTACATTCTGGAAACTTGTCTGCCTCCTGCTTTTATAAATAAAGATTTATTGTCACGGGATCATGCATGTATCTATAGCTACTTTAGATTCTCCTGGGAGGATGGTTATCTATGGCTCAGTTACTCAAGAGTTGAATGACTGGTATAAATCTGAGAGAAAAAAAAAACCCTCTCATCTTTCCCTTTACATAAAACATCTGCCACTTTAAAATTTGAAAATTTAAAAAGCAGTGTGGGGTTTAAAAAACTGTTAAAGGAAGAAAAGTCCACAATTCTATCACAGACCAACACAATTTGAAACCTAAGGGGCTGGGGAGATGGCTGACTGGGTAATGCCCTGGCTACACAAACATGAGGAGCCAGGTTTGAGTGCTCAGCACTCACACAAAAAGCTTAGCATAGCAGTGTGCATATTTGTAAGCCCAGCCTTGGAACGCACAGCTCACTGGTAAGCCAGCAAACCTGACCAAAATGACAAGCTTTGGTTCAGTGAGAGACCCTGACACAAGGAAGTAAGGCAAGGCAATAGAAGAAGACACCAAATCCTACTCTGGCCATCTACCCCAACACACAGACACCTCGCACCCCCAACTGCATAATTCCTGCCAGTGCAAAACAACAACAACAACAAAAAAAACCTAAGATTTTAATTAAGAAATGTCTTACTTTTATTCAGTTCTTTGTTCTACTCATAATGACTGATCTTTCTGGTGATTCATTAATTTAATTTGCCTGTTCATTCACAGCTAAAATAATTAACAATTGCTCACTATGTTACCAGTTACTGCACAAAAGGCATTTCCCTGCCTCTCCATAAATGTAGTGTTAAACAGGGGAGAATGTTAAGAAAACACTCCTCTAGAGAAAGAACTGGCTTTCAGGTGATGCTCAGAGAACAGACAAGGGTCATCATGAAAGGCAGACAACAGGAGGGCTTCCTGGAAGAGGTAATTCCTTTGATGGACAAGTACAGTTCTGCAGGGATCGGCAGAAAGTAGGGCATTCCAGGCACAGGTGATTGTAAAAACGAGTTTTTTCTTCGGAGCTTGATGAGCAGAAAGTGACAGAGCAATTTCGATAGAGAGTAACACCTGCCCTCAAATGATCTTGTTCTTTTGACATTCTCCTCCAAGACTTCTAGGAGAGGGGAAAGATTGACTTTGGACTATTGCTGGCAGTGGTGAGACGGGTAGATTTTGAGAGCGTAATAGAGTGGAGGCCAGAAGGGAAGGGATTCAAGAAGGTAGTGCTGGCAATATTGGAGTATCACTCAGAATAGAATTTAAGTCCCAGCAGCCACGTGACGGATCGCAACTGTCTATAACCTGGTTCCAGGGGATCCAGCGTCCCATTCTGACCTCTGTGGGTGCTGCACACAAGCAGTAGTGACAAAAAACTGCCCTAGGGACATACAGAAGTTAAGATTCGGACTTCCCCATGATATCTAGGCAGTCACATGGTGGCAAGCACTGTTCATTGTCATCTTTCAGGCTCCCGGAATCACAC
>JADRCD010231385.1:0-11013 GCA_019843815.1 Montemys delectorum
AATGCATCTTTCAATAATAACTTTAAATATTACTAACTTCAACTCTCCAATCAAAAGATACAAGTTAAGGATACATTAAGAAACAAAATCCAACTAATTATTGTCTACAAGAAATTCATACAACTCAAAGGTAGGCACAATTTTGGAGTGAAAGAATAGGAAAAAATGTATTTGAAGCAAATTGGACCAGGAAATGAGCAAGTGTCACTATTCTAATAGCTGGCAAAAATAGACTTCAAAAAAATCAGAAGAGATTAAAAAAAAATATTTTGAACAAGGAAACAATTAAGTATGGAGACATTAGAATCCTAATCATATACACACCAAACTCTGGTTCACCCCATTTCATAAAAAGCTGACTTGAAGACACAGATATCTTGCCAAAATTGACAGATCATCTAAAGAAAAAATAAGCAGTGAAACATAACTGATGTCATACAGTGAAATGTATGACATCATACAATGAAACATAAATGATATCATACATCAAACTGATATAACAGATATCAATTGACCAACTATTCCACCCAAATATCAAAGAATACTTTTATACAATAGTCTATAAAACTATTAAAATAAACCACATTCTATAACATAAAATAACTCTCAACTGTGAAACTGAAGTAATTCTGTGCATCCTGATCTCAATATGCTATGGTTTGAAATCAACAGCAAAAGAATCTCTAGAAATTACACAAACTCCCAGACAGTAAATTGAGTGCCAAATGGGTCAAAGTAAAAAAATTGGGAAAGAAAATAAAAATGTCGGTAATGAAGTAAAAGTACAACACAACAAAACATTTGGAACATATCAAATGTAGTCTTAAGATGAAAATGTATAGCTATAAGTACCTACACTATAGAATCAGAAAGAGCACAAATAAATTACTTAATGATGCAAATCAAGAGTTTGGAAAGACAAGAACCAAATCTAAACCCCCAAAAATGAAGAGAATAGTAAAACCAGGTCAGAAATTAATAAAATAGAAAAAAAAAACAATAAAGCAAAACAAAGAATCAAAGAATCAAAGAGCTGTTTCAATGAGAAGATAAAGATTGGCAGAACCGGGTGGGTGGGGGGAATAAAAAAAAAAAAAAAAAACGATTGGCAGAACCTTAACCAAAATAACCAAATAAAAAAAGAAAAATAAATGAACGGAATCCAAGTAGAAAAAAAGGAACTTCAGTTTATCGTAAGTGCCTGCTTTCAAAAGCTATATTCTTTGGCTAGAGAAATGGCTCATAAGCAAAATAAAATAAGAGACTTGAATTATCCAACAATTCAGAAATGCACAGAACATTCAGGAGTAAATAAAAGACACCTGGGAGCCATGGGCCTGCTTTAGGGAGAAAGGCAAGGAACATTCTGTTTGCTGTTTCTATTCACATGCAAATACTATTGGTCCTATTAGTCCTTACTTAGGAAGAGGTCATTTAGGCAACTCACTATTAACATTCTGGGACTTAAAACATAGAAACACCTAAAGTTGTTTGCAATTACTAAATAAAGCCTTATCAAGAAATGGCATAAATATCTTTATTAAAAAATCTACAATTTTTCCCATGAAAAAATGGAGAAATAATAAATAGCTATATTTGAATATATCAAACTCTTCTACTCTTTCCTTTCTCCTGTGACTAGCAGAACAAATTAATGATTTTAGAGTCTGGGCATCTTACACTGATTTTAAACTGATTTTCTCTCTTAAGGATTTTGTCGAATTTGAGCAATTAGTAAAAACCAAATATGTGTCAGCATGAAACAATATATTATAGAGAACATCTTTTCAAATTACTGTGCTTGCAAAGATTTAATAGTGTTTCCTTACTACCAGTGGTAACCTCAGGCTGCTTGCATTACAGTTTTTCCCCTTACCTATAAATTAAAATATTTCTATAGAAGTTTAAATTATTTTTTACTTAAGTTCATTATTTTAAAAAATTAACCTTGATTGTTAATTTTATAGATCAACTGTTTCAGAGCATGATATGCCCAGAAGTTTATTTAAACAGTATTGTAATTGTATCTTCAAGAGTGTTTCTTGATAGAGTAAATCAATAAATTAGGTAAAGCATATTGAAAGCTAAAATAGAAAACTATGAGCTGAGACAATGGTTTTTTTCAGGCTCTAAAACCTAGTCTGATATTCTGTGATGATCAATATATAGAATTTAGACAGTTATACAAATTCAATTGTGTCAGCATTACTGGTTTTCCTTGGGACTCCAAATAGCCAGCCTTGGGACTGAAACCTGGAATCACAAATTCCCCTGGATCTCTAGCCTGCAGACTACAGATCCTTGGGTTTCTCAGATGTCATCATCACGAGAATCCTGTTATTGCTTTACATATGTATCCTTAGAATTTTGTTTCTAGAACAGCTCTACAATTATGCCTTTATAACACTATCACAGAGACAGGGAAAGAGAGAGAGAGAGAAAGAGGGAACAGAGAGAGAAAAGAACAAAAGAGAAGAAAAAGAAGCTTTAATAAAACAGGTTCAAATTGATTATGATTGTTCTTTTATATTCATACAACTATCCTAAGATATGTAAAACCAAGTATAGAACAACTCACATTTACAAATTGATATTCAATTTAATTACATTTCTTTACATCTTCATAATAATAACTTTTTAACATTACAATTACTGAAGGTAATTGATCTCAAAGAGAAGAAAAATGTTCCCAAACTACTTTTGTTTTTGGACCTAATGGTAGGTTTTCCTAACAGTAGGCTGTATATTACTTTTAATTAGAAACAGTTATAGGAATCTACAAACAAAACTTACAGTTAGTACCCATATGCTTGCCTTCTCATTTTTTTCCAGCCTTGGAACCCCAAAACTTTCTTCCTTTGTTTTCTCATTGTTTTTACAAATCATTTGTTCTAACTGCTTTGAGTTACTTCTGGAAGTTTTTCTTACATAATAAACACTGCTCAAATCAATAAACATAACATGTATTTCTCTCATTAATCTGTCTTTCTGTCCAAGGGTCCATCCAGCTAAGAACTCAAGGGAGCTAAAGAAAGACAACATTTACATTCCCTACAATGCAGTTTTTACATAAAATACACAATAAGATTTTTGGGGGTCTGTACAGATTGGCGATGGGACAATTCTAATGTATCAAATGCAATCAATTATTACAATACCTATGGAGTTCTGTAGAGAAAACTGTTAGCATCAGGGCCTCCAAAGCCTGTGGTGTTGCATGGGCAGGTCTCACAGACCTGTTGCCAGAGCAACAGCCGCCATATTCCCAGAATCCATTGGGCTCACCCCCCATCTTTACCTGCAGCTACTACATCAGAACTCATACACACACACACACACACACACACACACACACACACGCACGCACGCACGCACACACACACACACACACACACACACACACGCACACACACACGAGGAACATTCTTCCATCTCTCTCTCTCCCTCCTCTCTCTCTGATACTGCCCCCTCTCTCCCTATCAATTAAACCCATTATATGTAGAACTGTTTGGGCCTAGTGTGGTATATTCTGACGCGACTCTTCTGATGCAACCCGCCATTCTAACACATCAAAAACTATGAAAGTACGAAGGCTAAGTTTTAACTAATAAAAAAGCAAAAGAGAATACAGAGAGGTACAGGAAACATTATGGAAGAGATAACCCTTGGCACAGCCCATGTGTTTTAAGCCATTATACTACAACTTTGACATGATTTTGAATAACTGGTAGGTTCTGCATGATGTTTATAGTTGCAGTTCCTCTAATAAATACAATTACTAAGGCAATTAAGGACTTAAGAAAACTTAGACCCAAGTTTGTATTATGTCCACTCCTATGTCACATTCTACAAGGTGACAAATAGCGTTTTGTTTTTGGGGTTTTTTTTTTGGGGGGGGTGTTTTTTGTTTGTTTTTGTTTTGGGTTTTTTGTTTTGTTTTGTTTTGTTTTGTTTTGTTTTTTTCCAGACAGAGTTTCTTTGTATAGCCCTGGTTGTCCTGGAACTCACTCTGTAGACCAGATTGGTCTCGAACCCAGAAATCCACCTGCCTCTGCCTCCCAAGTGCTGGGATTAAAGGCGTGCGCCACCACTACCCAGCCGTGTTTTTTCTTTTTTAAATTTATTTTTCTTTCATATATTATATCCTAACTACAGTTCTCCCTCCCTCTTCTCCTCCCAGTTCCCACCCCTCATTTATTCTTCCTCCATTTTCTTTTAGAAAAAGACAAGCATCAGGCTGGAGAGATGGTTCAGAGGTTAAGAGTACTGACTATTCTTCCAAAGGTCCTGAGTTCACATTCCAGCAACCACATGGTGGCTCACAGCCACCCGTAATGAGAGCCGACACCCTCTTCTGGTGCATCTGTAGTCAGCTACAGTGTACTTATGTATAATAATAAATAAATCTTAAATCAAAAAAAAGAAAAGAAAGAAAGAAAGAAAGAAAGAAAGAAAGAAAGAAAGAAAGACAAACATCCCAGGGATATCAACCAAACATGATATATCAAGTTTCATGGAGACTAGGCACCTCCGCTCATATCAAGGCTGAATGAGGAGAGCCAATGGGAGGAAAAAGTCTCAAAAGGAGGCAAAAGAGTCAGAAACAGTTCCTGTTCCCGCTGCTAGGAATCTCACAAGAAAACCAAGCTACAAAACCGTCACATATATGCTGAGGGCCAGTGTAAGCTTCCTGATTTCCAGTTCAACCCCTATGAGCCCCTATTAGCCCAGGTTTGTCGATTCTGTGGATTTTCTTGTGGTGTCCTTGTTCCCTCTGGCTCCTATAAGTCTTCCTCCCTCTTTTCTGCAGGGTTCTCCAAGTGATGATAAATATATAAAAAACCCTTTAAGATCTCAGCCATCTGAACATTAGCTTCTTCAAAGTTAAATGAAGCTCCCAAGAGATGCTAGGAAAATAAAACACCTGGAAATTGTCAAGTAATGTCCCCATAAAATAACAAACCTGTAATAGTTCAACCCCTCTATTCTTCCTCTTCTAAAAATAAAGTCCATGGATATTACTATTTCAACATAAAACGAAGGAGGAAACATTTTAAAATGCCTTTGTTACTAGTCAGGTATAGTTGTGCATACTTGTAACCTAAGAACTAAGGTTGCAGAGGCAACGGGATCATGAGTTCAAGTCCAGACTGGACTATACAATGAAAACTCATCTAAAAGAGAAACAAAAACAAACAAACAAACAAAAATGTCAAGACAACAAATATGTTAGTAAATTTTGGAAAGCTCCCTGGCCATAGTAATTCCACATGCCTATTTATTCATCTTTCTGTTTTATATGTTTCATATCTAGAAATTAGGCCTACTATAGTCTATGCTAAAGATTACTATAAATGTTACAATCGATAGAGATAATTTTTCATAGTTAATGATATGTAATAGGTATTGAACAAATTGTAAATGCATTTTTTATCCTCTGGTAGTAATTGTTGTCCCAGAGGCTTACTGCTTCTATCTCTAACCTAGGCCTAGTCCTGGAAGCTTCTAGACTCTGTACAATCTAATCTAGGCCTAGAATGCTTTCAGCATCTGAAACTTCCTGCTAAATAATCTCACCCTTTCTTGTACATTCTAAACTCTGGCTGGTTGGTTCAACTCAGTTCTTCAGGCTCAAACACCTCTCCAAGCTGACTGATTCAATCTGGCTTCTCTCAATTTCTTACTGAATTGCTCTGCTTGACTTCATACTATCTTTGGCAATCTATTCAAATCTTCTAGCTCCTTATTCTCAGGTTCCTTTTGTCTTTACCTGTATCTAGCTTCTTCTCTCTTCAACCTGTCTCTGTACAACTGTTCCAGTAAAACTGCCTTCTTTTTTTTTTCTCTGTACTGCTCCTCAAATACCTTCTCTTTCCTCATAAGAGTTAAGCTCATCCTATCCTGTCAAATCTTTCTCTGATTAATCACTTTGTCTGACACTCAATTGGACATCACTTTCAAACATGGGTGCTTCCTTCTATAAACTAACTTTACCTTAATTGTTTAGGATTAAAGGCGTGTACTAAGGACATGTCTGTATTCCAGACAGAAAGATTAAAAGTGTGTGCTAAGGACTGAACCACACCACAACTCTAAACAGTTTTTTTCAGTAAATAAGACAATCTCAGGTTTCACAGTGTGATCACATATCCTGCAACAATAAATTGAAGTTATTATACATTAATTCAAAAACTTAACATTTTAAAAGATTTGCTTGTTTGCTTTTAAGTATGTGGTATGTATGTGTCTATGCATATCTGTAGTAGGAAAATTAGTAAAGCCATTGTATCTAGAACCAACACAGGAGCGTTGGGATTGTTTTTCAGTGTACCTAAGCCCTGAGGAAATCTTATATATCTGGTCAGTGATTATTATCTGAGATTTATGAAGTTGTATTTCTGAAGGATCTTTATGGCTTTCTCATGACTTCAGCCACAAAACTTGGAATTCTTGTCTTACTGAACACTGAAAATACTGTACAGTAAGGATTGAGAAATGAGTGGGTCATGTGTTCCTCAGGCAGCACACAGATCAGACCAAGAGTTCTGGTAGGGAAATTTGACCTACTCTAATGTTAGCTCTTCTGTAACAATCAATAACTACACTTCCACAAAGCCACTTGGGGTTCAGTCCTCTGAGGCTGATCTATCCTGCTGCTGCAAAGCAGTATATGACATCCTCAAGTGTCTCTCTTTATTTGACCAACCACATAATTTGTATTACCAACATGAATCCTATGTATGCATGTGCCAGCACAGAACAAAAGAGCACATTGGATCCCTTGGAGCTGGAGTTAGAGGATCTTGTAAGCCCCCTTACATGAGTACATGGAACCAAATGTCAGTCCTCAGCAAGAACAGGGAATGCTTTTAACCACTGAGCTATCTTCCCACTCTAATGTTTGTAAACTAATTTGTATTGTCTTATTTAATAGCAAAGGTCATTTAGAACCCCATTCTCCAATTAATAGACTATATTCCAACAGTTACAAGGATCTGTAAAATACAGATGTGTATTTTAGGAAAATTACATATATATATATGTGTGTGTGTGTGTGTGTATGTATATATACATATATACATATATATACACATATGTATATACACACATATATGTAGCATATCTGTATATGCATTTATATGTGTATATATATGTATATATTAGACCATTGCTTCATTATATGTGTATATATATATATGTATATATTAGACCATTGCTTCATTCTTACTAATTCTATAGCTATACAACTGAACTTATTTGCTTTTCTAAGTAATTTTTAATATTTTTAGTATTTGAAATTATTTTATTATTTCATGTGTGTTCACCTGTATGTGTGTATCTGTGCAATATATGTGTGTCACATCCTCAGAAGACAGAAAAGGACATTGAATCCTCTAAGACTAGAGTTACCAATGGTTGTGAGCTTCCATGTGGATGGTAGGCATCCAGCCCAGGACCTCTGGAAGAGCATCAGTGGCTCCTAACCAGTAAGCAATCAGTCCATCCCAAATATAGTCTTTTAATTTACAAATGAAGATTTTTTTCTTCACTTTGTCCATTATAATTCATTTTTCTGTTTTAAGCCTTATTAAACTAGCTCAAAGAAACTTGCTTTTATGGCTTTTAAAACATTGGTTCCAATGTCATGTTCACTTGTGTTCCATTCTCCCAAATGTGCAAAATGCTTGTAGATAATCCTAAATTTTATAGACTACATCACCAAGGTCTACATCTCTCTCAGAAAATAATAACTGCTATTTTGCTATATGTTAATGATTCAGATTTGAACTGTCTTAAGTTATATATAATTAAAACCTCACCTAAAGGTGGAGTGAAGGTCTAGAAGACCATGGGAAAGGATAAAAACATGATCTAAAAATATTAAATAAAAGAACCATAAGTTAAAAAAAACTCATGTCTTCAACAGGAACAAACATATTGACAACCACGTAAATGGAGAGAGGCCTACCTCTTTCCTAAAAGACTACTCAAAAACCATAGATTTTTAGACTATAAACAACTCTAATAGCCCAAACATTCAAGATATTAGCGTCCAAGTCCTTTTCTAGTACATGTGAACGGATTGGGTTTCCCCCTCTTTTTGCTATCATTGAAGTAACAGATAATCTAGCTCTCTGGATACTCACTTCCACTTCCAAGCAGGCATAATTATTTGCAAATCCTTACCATGAACTGAGAAATCACTTTCTTGGGCTTTCAATTTCTGGAAACAAATATTTTTCAGGTTTTTCAACAAGAAATATTTGAAGGCAGCAATAAATACATTCAATTTACTTTTCCTTGTTTCTCATCCCTAAATTGTTTTTCATCATTCTCAATTTATTGAACTAGATAGTAAAACATTAATCTTTGCTCTTTGCTGCCTCCTAATGAAGTAAGAAATGGAAGTAATAAACCAACGTTACAAACGATTTATCAATAAACGTGTTTTAAAAAATTGTTAAGTAAAAGTGAAATTTAGCTAAAAGAGCATGCCTCTGCCAGTCAGTTTAAGAGGATACAACCTTGGTTAACAGCTACTTATTATCACAAAAAGAATAATTACAGCAGGCAGGCACAACGACCCTGGTTAGCAATCACTCAGGAAAAGCAGCCCTGCTCTGTCTAAAGATAACTATGTCAGGATTATTAAATTGTAACTCTACCCATTTATCTAAACTGTTAAACTTTGGAGTTTCTGTCTCTGTAAAACAATTGTCCAAAGTTTAACTTAGCAACCATGGACCTGTACAATCTAAGTGGTGTTTCTGTTCAGGGACAGTCAAAGACAGTCTCCATTTGCTGCACTTCTCAAAACAGATCACACACTAGTATTACTGGAAAGACATTATACTACCATTACTCTGTTTTCTAAGCCCAACCAACACTTCAGCCCACTCTAATTCTATTTGTTTTGTTGTTATCCTAACTTAACAGATATGCCAGCCCATTTGCTTACCTAACAGCTAATATCAAAAAATGTATTTGTTCTCTTAACATTTTATTTGAGAAAGGAGGTAAAATTATAAAGCTGCTAAGATAATATTTTTTTCTGATTCAACTTTCTTTAAATTTACTTATTTTTATTTTATGTGCACTGGTGTTTTGCCTAAATATATGTCTGTATGAGGGTATTGGATCCCTAGAACTGGAGTTATAGACAGCTGTGATCTGCCACTAGGTGATGCAAATTGAATCCCAGTCCTCTGGAAAAGCAGACAGTGAATTCTCTTAACAACTGGGCCATCTCTCTAGCAACAAAAAAAAAATCATATTTTCAAATATTTGGTCATTACTAAATTATGTATTCTCTTTCATAAGGTTAACGGATGAATTTTTACATCCATTTTGTACAATTTGTTGGATCCTGGGCTTTATTCTACCTAATAGTACACAAGTTATTAGTAAAGTAAGGATGAATTACATTTTTGTCTATTTCTTATCATCTACAGAATGGCTGGTTTTGTATGAACAACAAATCCTGTGTTGTATAACAAAAATCACCTAACCCAAGTGCTCTCAAATGGTAGTAGTAAAACTATTACCAAAAAATTATGAGTGGGCCCCTACCACCTGTACATAAAATAGTGGGAATACAAATAAAAAGCTGGATAGAATTAGATTGTTGGATTTGTTTTGTCTAATTCTGGTAATACTTCCTGATACCTGAATATAATAACTGAAAAAACATAGATGTCATATATGCGAAGGCCATAGCATAGCAAGGAGAATATATTACCAGTAACTTCTTTCAGGAGCGTAAGTGTTAAGTTAGTAGCATTGTGAATTATTAGCATTTCTGCTTATCAAAAACACTATGGATTTATTGTTTTTCATGTGCACCATCTAGCATGAAATGACGCTTATAAAAATTAAATGATAGTTGGTAGTAAATTCCTTTTAGGTTTAATTTTAATTTAAGGCAGCATCAACATTGAAAAATGGACCAAAAAGCAAATTCTATCAGATTTACAGTAAAAATAATGTTACTATTCTAAAAAATAAAAATAAAAAGCAATTGCTAAAGTCAATGTGGCATGACTATGAAAACCTGAAAAACAAAAACAAAACAAAGATAAACAAAAACATTCCTGGCTGCTCATTGCTTCTTATTAAAGAATACATACATAAAGCTCAGTTGGACTCTGTAAAGGTTGGGCTCTAAGGTTTTGTCCATGATTTGACTTCTTTGTGATTTACTTATTTTTTTATTCACATAATATTTGTTTCATATATTTCTCTATCACTAGAACATATAATTTGTAAATAACAGTGCTACAGATATGGAAAATTACTTATAAACTACCCAATGGAGGTTTTCATCAATTTCCTTTTGAACTGTATAGAGTCCTAATAATTACTTGGATTATGAATAAAAGTGTCATGAGAGTTTTAGAAAAATCTTATTCTATACATATAGCTGACATAAACACTAGTTTTTAAGAAGAAAAGAGTGCACAGGGAACTTTCTTCTCATATTTCTGAAAATAAGAAATAGCCAAAGAACATAAGCACTAAGTGGTATATAAAGCAGTAAGCATCCTTCCCAGAGGAAGATGAAACTGAGGTCTGTCTATCCCTTCTCCTAATGAAGATAGTGAGCTTCCTAATAGAACAAAGGGAGGTTGGTTACAGGATGTGGGCATCCCTCCACTGGCCACACCTGGAAAGCCTTCAGTCAGCAGGAATGACTGCTACCCATAGCTACCTCGATGGATCCCTCCCTAGTTTCCCACCTGGCATATATTTGAATATATAGAGTGTATATATGAATATATAGGTTATACACATATTCTAAACCCTCCTATGGGCTACGTACAAGGTTGCCATTTGGTAAAGAGCAGTTGATATTTGGGGGTAAGGTGTAATAAACTGTTAACAAGGCCAGCTAGACTGACACTTTTGCAAGAGGATTGGGGGGTGGGGGAGGTGAATGGCCCTAGATGGCAGTTGCTTGGCTCTGAGAATACTCATCATAAGTAGAAATTTCATTTATGGGAATTTTTAGTTTGT
>JADRCD010231385.1:11413-23142 GCA_019843815.1 Montemys delectorum
AGTAGAACATCTAGACAGTGAACCACAGTGTGGTGAGATCCTGTGACATATACTGTAGGAAGTGCGCACAAAGTACAGCACAAGACCAACGGCCATACTTGCAAGAGATTAGAGTACAGAGACTGATTGGAAGGACAAAGTTCAAGGATGATATAAACTTCTTAATTCAAGATGGTAAAATATGAGAGGTACTGCTTCTCTAAGGCAAGGATATGTGATTCCTCGATGGATGGTGCTTGCCTTGAGTTTGTCAGATAAGCATTACCTAGTTGCAATATGAAAATCCAAACAACATAAAATACCACTTATTCATAACAAGGATACCTTGTCCACACAGTTGTTAAATGTACTACTTACTTTTTTCATTTGGTTAATGAAAGCCAAGTATATAATTTTAATTTTTCTTCAAGTTATTCTTATGTTTCTGACCAGTTTCTTAGGAAGAATTATCTAAGGAGATTCCATATTCTCTCCTAGGTAGAGCCTGGTATCAATATGATATTCAGCCTCCAACAAAAGGACTCTAAGTATTCTTCCTTTTATTTTGATGAATCCTATTAGCGCCTAGGTGCATCTTGATGTAAAGAATCAGTGTACACGCCATATGTTGTTTATAAGATAGCTCATAAGAATATGGATACATAGCTAAGGGAATTGCAGCATTTACCATCAGCATTCACTCAGGAGACAAAGGCAGGAAGATTTCTGAGCTCAAGGCCAGACTGGTCTACAGAGCAAGTTCCAAGACAGCCAGGATTATACAAAGAAACCCTATCTAAAGAAAAAAAAAAAAAAGAAAAGAAAAAAAAGAGAGAGAATGTGGATACATTTGAGTTAGAAATTCAACTAATTTTATATTAAAAGACAATTAACTCATAATAGGGATTTTGTTTTATTATCGTTGTTTGTATGGCTTTTTATACTCTCTAAGCACACTTGACACTATGAAGTCATAGTCCTGATGCTAAGAGGCTATCTGAAACTCATATGCAACACCCTGGAAATGGCTCTCTTTATTAAGTGAATTAACAGGATATTCTTTGGGTAATTCACCACAATCAAGAGTAACCTTGACTTGCCTTTGTTGATCTCTCTAGCTCTGTGGTTAAAGATAACAGAGTAAATAGATTTTTAGGATTACCCTTATTACATTATAGCACACTGAATTTTATGGAAAAAAATGAATATGTATGCCACCATAAACTGGCTATTCCTTTTTGCTGACAGGCTCTTGATTTCTTTTGCATTAACATGGGCTACAATACACCTCATTCATATGGCACTGGACACCTTATAGTAAACAAGCTCAGGACACTAAGTAACAAGTAGCAGTATAGTTTCCACTTAGTAGACTATAATCATAACTAGGTCAGCATGTTTTATATTAATATATTAAGTCAAAGATGACTAATACCTTCAAATGAAACAAATACTACCCCTTGAGAAGAAACTTGTTCTTTTAGTATTTCAGAGAGGCAAAGCCTTTGCCTTATAGGAGGAACAGCATCTGTTCAGTACTTTCTTATTCCAATCCTGTAGCTAAAACTCAGTGTTTCCATTTTACTAATGAGAAAAATCTCAACTTATGTATCAGCCAAAGTCACACAGTTCATTAGGGGCAGTTACAGAAGACACATATATCAGCTTGCTTTTCCAGAGTTAGTATTTTAATTCTAGAATTAAAAACTCTTAAAAATAATAAGGCCAAATGATGTTAATAAAACACGTATAAGAAAGTACTTTGACTGATTAAAATACTTTTAGAATTCATTCAGAAGAAGGGAGCAGTGAGGTCAATTCATTTCAGAGATGGGGCTACAATAATGTAAATTAAATATGATACCAAGTATATTTTTGCCCATATTGAGATGCTTTTAATGAAGGGATGTGTTTATCAGTTTACATTCTAGTGAGAGTTTCCTTTCCTCACATGGACTGGTAACAGTAATAATCTTCTAAGTTTCCCTGGTTTTGTACTTATAAAAAAAGAATTTAAAAAAAAAATCTCAATTCTTACCTATCCTACAAATTATAATGAAGGCTAAAGTCCCAAAGTCTATACATTTGTAGAGAACTATGAATTTGAGTTGAATGATGTTGCTAGTATTTATAACTTGATATTTTACAAAAGCAAAGTAGCATTCTAGAGCATGAACAATATGATATCAAATACCATGGTGCCTATAGCAGAATATAAATTATTTATGTATTATTCATACCTGCACCTCCGCCTACACTTAGAATCTTAATTTCTGCTTTTGTTTCTCCAATCCTGAAAAGCAAGCAAACACATAAAATTACACAATTTAAGAAAAACATGAAAGGCACTTTGCCTGGCAATTCTTCCTATCAAGTCTATTGATAAGCAAAAGAGAATCGAAGAAAGGACAAGAAGTAAACATGAAAGCAAAGTCATGTCTGTAGCTCTTCTTTATTATTTCTGTTGCTCTTATTAGAGTGCCTGAAAACACAGGAGAAGAGATCCTGGCCAGCTGGAAAGTGGGAACCATGGCTCTGGCAGGCCTTGGCCTGCTCCACATTCCCTATGTCTTATTAAAAAGCATCAGATTACATCCCTACCAAGACTCATTCCCTTATTTGGCTACTTCCTCCTGATGCTGACTACCAAGGCCCAGCTAGAAAAGTATTAAAGTCCAGCAATCAAAAGCTCCCTTTGGTTCACCTAATTAACATGCCCAATCAAAATGTACTACCACATCCTACCCATTCTAACACAGGCCTCCCTTCTTCTCTTAAAAATTGCACCTGTAAAATCATTTACTGCTATTTTTCTGCCTGAGGCAGAAAACAACCACTTTAACTTTCCTTCCTAGCTTAATAAAGGATTTTACTGTGAAAGCATGTTTGTTAGTGGTTTGTGCCTAGTTCTGGTTTGGGAGGAAACACCCAATATGCAGGGGGTCTCCTTCAACAGACTCCATTCCTTTCCTGAATTTGGAGACATAGAAGCACCACTATAAAAAGTGGCATTTCTTTGGAGACTAGAAAATGAGAATGCATTGTTCTGGGAATCTCTGTTGACATTTTACAGTGACAACATAAAACCTGGGCAAGGACTTGGTGGTTTAAGCTACCTCTATGTCTTTTCCTCTTCCTTCTTTCTGTCTTCCTTTCAATAAACAAATGTGTATTATATGTTTATTGCATGCCTATCCTAGGAATCATATTTCAAAAAAGTAGTAATAAGACAGTGCTTTCAACTTAAAATCAGAGTACATAACTGAAAACTCATGAACCTTTTACAAATTCTACAGCCAAAATTCTATCTAGACTGGATATATTCAGAAGATGGGAAGGGGGTCATCATTGCCTGCAACCGCCCCTCCCCCCTTCAGTCTAAACTGTAAGGTTGAAAAGAAATCAAGGATCTGGCTAAGCTAAGGGATGGATGTGGACTATCATCCATAACCCACAACCTATTGAAAGGATAACATAAACCCCGTTTGTCTCCATGTAAGGACCAGGCCTGATTTTGAAAAGAAGGCTATAAGGCACCAGCTCCAGGAAAAGACCACAATATCCAGAAACAAGGTCATAAAACCTCCTCCCAAAGAACAGCCTGGGGATAACCACAAAAAATGGTGAATATCTTATCTCAGGATGGGTCATCTGGGCTGAGCAGTCCTATCTCACCCTATGGTTAAACGTTCATGACATAGGAATGCAGACCACTGACCACCTGTGACCCCTTAGTACCCACCAATGAAATTTTAGATTACCTAATCTTCTAGAGAATTCTCCTGGTTCCCTATAAGAAGCCCTCCCTGCACACCTTTGTCTGCATGCCATTTTTCAAAATGGTGACCCCGTCATGCAGAATAAACACTCTTTGTCTTTGCCTGGGTGGGATTTTCTTTTCCTTCAGTGATTTTCAGACCCTTACACTATATTTTTAAAAATTAAGAGAAAAGTCTAAAGAAGTAAACTATAGTTTCAGATAAAATTGTCTAATTGGTATCTGCTTTAATATTTTTAATGGTTTTTTTAGTCTGAACACGTCATACGTGTTCATAATAGGTTTGGATCAAATTTACTCACTGTTCCTTCCCCTCCAGTTCTTCCTCGCTCTCCCCACAACTACAATTCCCTCCAAACATCTTTTCTGCTATAAAGCCTGAGTCCACTTGTACTTAGTGGCACCTATGAGTGCATGGGTGGGGTGTGGAACCAGTGATTTCATTTTCATACCCTTCATCCTATTATTTGTCAATTAATGAACCTTGTTAAGATACAAAAATACAAGGCTAGGGAAATTACTCAGTTGGTAAAGCGCTGGACAAAAGGAGGAGAAAAAGAAAGAGACATAAAATTCTGTATTTGTCCAACAAGTCTGCTCTGGTTGAGCAGAAGAGCTACCACAGGGGACTAACTCCACAGAGAAATTCAGACAGTATAAGATAAAACACCAGGTTTCTTTGTTGCTTGTAAATTAGCTCCAGAGTCAGTCACTTCTTACTAGTTTTATATAGTTACTTCTTGCAACAATTTATCCCCAGATAGGTGACTTGACTCTCTTCTGTTACCTCAATAATGCTTATCAGCTTTGAGACAAATTGAACACATTAATCAAAAATCAATGATAAATAAAGGAGTCTGTGAGGATAGAAATCAGTTTCACTGATAATGGTAAATTAATCTTTTTTTCCAGAATCATATTGATAATATTACGTTGAAAGGAAAAGATAGTTTTGGAGAGAGTGACAGTAACAGATAAAGGAGATGAATTTAAATCAATATTATTAGACTTGAGAAGCACTAATTCTATGCTCTGGAACAAATCGCATTCTGCAATTACTTTTATCTGATTCTAAGGAAGGAATACCAGAATCTATTTGGGACTTTTTAAAAAAATATATAATTTGAAAGGAGCCTAGACAAAAATCCGAGTTTAATGATTTGAATCTTTTTTTCCCAATAAGGTTGGGCTTGTGCCTTTAAAGCCCATAAATAGTTAACACTTAGCCTGCGCTGCCAGCTAATGCTGCACAAGTTAGTCTCGGTATTTATAGCACAAACAGAGCTAAACGAGGCCAAACAGTTTAGACAAGGCCGGGCAACCACAGCAGGCAGCTGTGCTTGTCTATGACTAATCCCAGGGCCTCCTCCACCTCTTTATACCCCCTGGACTGGGTTGCGGGTTAGTCCATTGAAAGAAACGCCACTTTTTGTTACCTTGCTATGATGCCTGGAAGCTTCTTATCCATGAATTCTTGCATGCATTGGTGTTCGGTGGAATTATTTAGAAACCTCCGAAAAGATTCAACATATCTGCTGTGGTCAGAAAATAAGCTCCTCATGCAAGATGCCATATTGGGTTCTCTAATAAAAACAAGGAGGGAGCTACGTTTAACTTCCTCTGTTCCTAGTTCCTTCTTTTTCCTCTTTCTCTCCCCTCCCCCACCAGTTTCCTTAACCCCGCCGTCTCCCAAACCGCGCCAAATTAGTTAAAAAAAAAAAAAAAATACGTGAATAAGAAATAAACCTTAAATCTGCTTTGCATTTGACCGAGGCCCAAAACTACCAAACAGAGCTTACTGTTTGTACAGGATTTTCTGTACTTTACACCTTGGCAGAGCTGTAAAGCAGCCTGGCAGCTCCGGAAAGCTGCAAAAGCATTCCAATCACTTCCTGGTTTTCTTTTTCTTTTCTTTTCTTTCTTTTTTTTTTTTTCCCCAGCAGGGATCACAAGTAAGTTCCTAGTAAGAAGAGGTTTTTTTGTTTTGCTTTCCTTTTAAGACAAAAGGTCAGTTAGTTTTTAGACTGACCAGGATTGCTACAAGGCTATGCATGTAACTTTCAGAAATCTGTAGCTACTAAAGTCTGTTGACAACCTACCAGCAGCTGGCTATGTGTGTTTGTTGTAAAGAGTTCCCTGCCTTTGTGTATCTTAGTTTTTGACTCTTAAGCTCAGAAGCTGATTTCTTCAAATATTGATGGATTTGTTTGAACAAATCAGGAAAAAAATTAAGTCAAGGAGGAGCATGGGAACTGTAAGAGAAATTTAAAGTAACATGAGGCCTTAGTATTCCCATAAAAGGATTAGCACAGGCACTTCTCATTTCTGAGCCTCCAAAAACTGAAAGTTCCATTCACGGTTATTTACCACTCACCTGAAGTACCAATTTTACCCCTACACGGTTGTTAGCTAACAAAGACAAGAGCAGAAGCAGAAGCGTACTTGTTCTCCTGAACAATTGCACATAGACTTCTGTTTGCTTAAATGGTTAAAAGTGTGCTTATGCATTTACACTAACGTGGGTTCCGTGGGTTCCTTCCACTAGTGAGGTGTCCTGTAGTGTCACAGGCTCTGCTTCTTTCATTATCAGGTACATCTAAGTGTTACTAACAGCAGAGATGATTCTGTTGAGAACTTGCCAGAAATACTGCAACACTTTCAAAATGTAGTCTGAGAATTACTTTTGTCTGTGCCTCCTTGAGCTTCCTCGCAGTACTTCTGGGAAGGCTGAGATTCTAAGAGATTGAGTATTTTGCTCAAAGCATGGCAGTGAGATGTGGAAGGGCTGGCAATGTTTTAAGGATGTTTTAAGCCCTAGCATCTATGCTTTCATAAAAATCTTTACATTCAATCCAAATCCATCTCCTTGGACCTCCTAGATAGTATTCCCATTTCAATTTGTCTGAATTAAACAAACTATACCCAAATAATCTTGAAAGGAAAACACACAAATGCTAAATTAACACACACACACACACACACACACACACACACACACACACACGAAGAAATTCTTGAACACCCAAAACTTATGGAGAACTTCCAAACATTACCTTTCAAGGATGCTGTTTCCTTAGAATTTGTATTGCCGCTTTGAACATTGCAAAGACTCTTAATCCAAACTATTATTTTGATTTCCAATTTCTTTGTCTAAACTTAAACTCCCAGTAACAATGCAGGAACTTGCTTGTTTATGGCATCTTCAATACACAGAAAAGATCATGCTTGTCTATGACTGTTGGTATCAGGACCTCTGAAATCCATGATATCATATAGGTGCAACCCCCACACCTGTTGCCAAGGCAACTGTTAGGAGCCATAACGGGACAAGGTAATAACTAGCAGGTGATTATCCTGAAGTGGCCTGCTTCAAATTACTATATAATCTGCGACAGGTGTGTCCTTATTAAGCAAGACTGTAAGAGACTCATTTTAGGAAAGAATCCTGCAATTAATATGCTATTTCTGTTACTATTAAACATATATAACAATCATTAAGTAGTAGCACATGATGTGTTAGATCGGCGGGTCGCGTCAGAACATACCACACTATAGGCCCAAATAGTTTCACGTGTAAGAGGTTTAATTGAGAGGGAGAGAGGGGCAGTAGCATGGAAAGAGAGGAGGGAGAGAGAGAGAGATAGAGGAATGTTCCCCGTATATATATATGGGTTGTGACGTAATGGCCACAGGTAAAGGTGGGAGGTGAGCCCAATGGATTCTGGGAATATGGTGGCTGTTGCCCTGGCAACAGGTCTGTGGACCCACCCATGCATCACCACAGGCTTTGGATGTCCTGATGCTAAAATACCTCCCTTTTTGATATTATAAAGAGAAGGAAAGAAAAGGGGAAGGGGAAGCCGATGGTGGAAAGGGAACGAGGGCGTCCTGTCTCTTAAGCTACTTCCTGCTGTCTAGGGGCGTTGTCAATGGGGGTAGTTGACTTTCACCATTGGGATCTACTTGGTAAACATTTGCATCAGGTCTCTTTATGGACAGTGGCTCGTCTGTGGGTAGTGGCTGGTAATCCTGTAACAGAAGCTGATTGATAGTTTGGTTAGAAATTTTTTCTACCTTACCAGAAGATTGAGGGTGGTAAGGAATGTGAAAATGCCAGGGGATATCTAGGGCCTTAGATAGGATTTGAGAAACTTGGGAAGTAAATTCAGGACCATTGTCTGATTGGAGAGAGGCTGGGACACCAAACCGGGGGATGATCTCCTGGAGGAGGAGATCAGAGACTATCTGAGCCCTTTTGTAAGTTGTGGGAAATGCCTCTACCCACCCTGAGAAGGTGTCCACCAAGAACAGGAGGTACTTGACACGCCTGACAGTGGGCTTGTGGGTAAAGTCAAGTTGCCAGTCAGTTCCAGGAAGTGAACCTCTAGCCTGATGGGTAGGAAAAGGGGTACTACGGTACTTTGAGTTGGGGTCAGACTTCTGACAGATTTTGCAAGAAGCAGTGACAGATTTTAAGAAGCTTAAGTCCTCAGGAGTAGGCTGTAGAGAGAGAGGGTATGAGCTTGGTACCTGGTAGAGTCCAGAAATTGGATGACAACAGGAGAATGGTGTTTAGCAACAGAGGGGTTCTGGATATCCCAGACTTAGAGATCTACCTGAGAAGCTGGTAAAGGAAATAACATGGTAGTATTAGTAGGTTGCCTGGCTAGGAGAAGGAGTAGAGGAACCGCTGGTGAGCCTGGGTTTAGGCAAATGTGGGGAGCAAAGTAAATAGAGGCTCCCAGCCTAGCTAGAAGATCCCTTCCCAATAAGGGGATAGGACATGTTGGCACTACCAAAAAGGAATGGGTGAAAGGTACACCCCTAAAAATGCAACTAAGTGGTGGGGTCTGGAGAGGGAAGTAAGGTTGTCCTCCTACACCAACAATAGGAGAACCAGAAGGAGAAGTGGGTCCCCAAAACTCTGTTAGGATTGAGTAAGTGGCTCCAATGTCCAAGAGGAAGGAGATGGACCACCCACATACCACGATTTTTACCCAGGGCTCCCTGCTAGTGATGACAGTGGTCCGGTTAGGGAAGGTCGGGCCTCCACAGTCAGCCATAGCCAAGCCTAGGAGATCAGTTGGAGGGTTATCTGGGAGTGATGTCCCTTTGTTCTGCGTAACATGAGGGCAATCAACAGCTCAATGTCCCTCTTGATGACACCTATGGAATGGCCCTCTTGGCTTGCGGAAGTTAGGGCAGGATTTTGCCCAATACCTTTTTTACCACACTTGTAGTAGGTACCTGACGGTCTCTGAGTCTTAGGAGACCATGAGTCCAGGGTAGTGGTTGGGGCTGGTCGGACAGCCTTTGCCAGCATATGGTATTTTTGTTTGCCGATTTTATCATCAAAATGGAACATTTTGAAGGCCAGCGCTAAGACTTCTACCTGTGGAGTTAGGGGGTCCCCTCTCCAGTTTTTTAAGTTTAGCTCTTATGTCGGGGTAGCTCTGGGAAGAGAAGTAAGTCATCAGAAGTTGCTTACCTTCTGGGTTTTCAGGGTCCAGATTGGTATACTGTAATAAAGCCTTCATGAGGCATTCTAAAAATTGAGATGGATTCTCCTGCTTGTCCTCGACAATGTCTTGGAGTTTTTCAAAATTTACTGGCTTTAAGGCCGCTTTTCTAAGACCGGCCAGAAGGCATGTAATGAACCTGTCCCTGGCTAAAATACCACCTGCAGAATTGTAATTCCACCGGGGATCCTGGTCTGGCACAGTGTCAGAGCCAAGTGGGTATGTGTTGTCTGTCTGGTGAATGCCATCTGCATGCACTCTTGCCTCTTCCCAGACTCGCCTGCGTTCCTCAGGAAGTAAGTTGTTAGTGAGGATTATATAAACATCATGGAAAGTCAAGCTGTAAGACTGAGTGATGTATTGGAACTCTTTAATAAACTTGGAAGGATTAGAAGTATAAGATCCCAGTCTGTTTTCTATTTGGGAAAGTTCACTAAGCGAGAACGGAACATGTACTCTGACAAGACCATCTACTCCAGCAACTTCCCTTAGAGGTAAGACTGTTGCTGAGTCAGGTGTCTCTGGAGAGGAAGGACTTTGGCAGTAGCCTTAGAACAGGTGACAGGAGGAGTGAAGGTAGCTGCCAATGTGGGGCATTTGGAGTGGCCCACAGCTGGCACAGAAGGGGAGGGCTCTGGAGAGGCAGGGCTACCAGGCTCTGGAGCATCTTGGTGAGGAGGAGAAACCGAGGTAGCAGTTTGGGTTTTCAGCGGCATGGAGACAGGTATGCGCCAAAAAGGGGGTGGTTCATTAGATAGATCTAGCATTGTAGCATGATCTAGAGGAGGTTGTGTAGATTTCATGGCTAAGAGAAGTTGGGTTGGGGAAAAAGAAGAGCACAAGGAGGGATTGGAACGGAGATAGATGAACGCTCTGACACAGGGAACCTCCTTCCATTTACCAGTTCACTGGCAGTATGTATTAAGATCTCTTAAAATAGCTGGATCTAGGATGCCATTAAGCGGCCATTTCGAACTTCCGTCTAGTTGATATTTAGTCCAGATCTTATTGCAGAGATATATTAATTTTGATGCCTTCAAGTCAGGCATTAGCTTTAAATATTTGAGATTTTCCAGTAGACATCCCAGTGGGGTGCCTGAAGGTACGGGTCAAAGACATTCTGATACCCATTGGCGGGTGGTTAGAATATTCCTACCAGTATCCTGAGAACAATCCAAGCACCAATGAGTTAACAGCCAAAGCTAGTGGTTCAAGTCCATCACGAGAAACCCCTAGTGGCTACACAGCAGACTCCAGCAGCCTGCTGTGGAAAGCAACCCACCCTGGATCCAAGGATTTTTTTTGGCTGTAAAAGCCTGGAAAAAGATTGGGAACGAGAATAACTGGGACCAGTGGGACCAGGCATACAGGAACTCCACCAGCCCAGTGTCTCAGGTTCCTTCTGGTCTGTCTGGGCTGGTGTCCAGAGCAGACCTTGGGCACAAGCTCTGCAGCAAGTCCCATAACACCCAGAGGAAGCTCCACTCCCAGGTGACCTAACAAGCCTAGGATCACAGGATCACAGAATCACAGGATCACAGACACAGCTTGACTCTGAGGAGTTCTGACACAACAAGGATCACAGGAAGGACAGGCTCCAGCCAGATTTAGCAAAGGCAGATAGCACTAGAGATATCCAGATGATAGGGGGCAAGCGTAAGAAAATAAACAACACAAACCAAGGTCACTTGGCATCATCAGAACCTAATTCTCCCACCATAGCAAATCCTGGACATATCATTACACCAGAAAAGCAAGATTCAGATATAAAATCACTTCTCATGGTGATGATACAGGACTTTAAGAAAGACATAAATAGCACCCTCAAAGAAATACAAGAGGACACAGGTAAACAGCTAGAATCCCTTCATGAGGAAACACAAAAATCCCTTAAAGATCTTCAGGAAAACACAAACAAACAGGTGAAGGAAATGAGCAAAACCATCCAGATCCTAAAAATGGAAATAGAAATGATAAAGAAAACATAAAGAGAGACAATCCTGGCCATACAAAACCTAGGAAAGAAATCAGGAATCATAGATGCAAACATCACTAACAGAATACAAGAGATAGAAGAGAGAATCTCAGGGGCAGAAGACACCATAGAAAACATTGACACAACAGTCAAAGAAAATGCAAAAAGCAAAAAGCTCCTAACCCAGAACATCCAGGAAATCCAGGATGGAATGAGAAGACTAAACCTAAGGATAATAGGTATAGAAGAGAGTGAAGATTCCCAATGTAATGGGCCAGCAAATATCTTCAACAAAATTATAGAAGAAAACTTCCCTAACCTAAAGAAAGAGATGCCCATGAACATACAAGAAGCCTACAGAACCCCAAATAGACTGGACCGGAAAAGAAATTCCTCTGGACACATAACAATAAAAACATCAAATGTACTAAACAAAGAAAAAATTTTAAAAGCAGTAAGGGAAAAAGGTCAAGTAACA
>JADRCD010231387.1:0-10410 GCA_019843815.1 Montemys delectorum
GGGGGGGGAGGAGGAGGAGGAGGAGGAGGAGGAGGACTCAAGGCTCTGGTTGGTGAATACTGACTTGTAAGAAGATACACATTCCTATTAATCACAGGAGGGCTCAATGTGAAGATTCCTTACCACAAACCCTCCAACCTCCAAACCCAAATATAGGAGAGGAAATAGAATCAACTGGTTATACATTCATAAGCTGAAGTGAGTAAGTAGCTTTAAACAGTTCAAAGTTAACCCATATCCTAGCTTTGGCTGACAACTAGACATAGCCTGGAGTAGTATAGGAGGAAAACCTTAATTGAAAACTTGCCTACATTGGATTGGGCTATGAGTTGTCTATAAAGGATTGTCTTGATAATTAACACAGAAGGGACCAGCTTCCTGTTGGCAGTATCATTACTTGGACCAGTAGTCCTTGTACTGGAACTAACTAAGGGGCTAACTAAGCATGAGCCAGTGAGGGAGCAGGCCAACTTTCTTTGTGGTTCCTGATAGATCCTTGCCTTGAATTTCTGCACTGACTTCCTTCCATGATTGTGACCTGGACATATAAGTCAAATAGGACTCATCTCCTCGTGTGAAGTGTTTGGCACAGGACTTGGCACCTGGTATCTGCTTATCAAAAAGGAAAAAGGAGATCTCGGCTTGGAGAGTATGGAAACCAACTCTCCAGCATATTTCCCAAGGCCGTCTCCAGTTCCACATTTTCCAAGGCAACCTATTTCTGCCCAGGCGGGTGGTTTCCCCCTTTGCACAGGAAAGAACTGGTAGGATCAGGAAACAAACTCTAGATGCCTTCTAAGAGGTCCTGCCTGTAGTATGGACTTTGTCAGGCCCCTACTCCCCTCTAGAACTTTGCTTCCAAGTGTGAAACTCAACCCTCAGTCAGTGGGCGGGGTGGGGGGAGGGTGTGGAGAGAGGAAAGGTCATGAGTGGAAAGGCAATCGCTCTGGTCTTGGGGTTGACAGCTCCAGATCCCGCGGGGCTTCAACTGCTTTCAGATTTATAGCCCCATAAAGACAGAAATCTGCGTTCCCGTTAAAGCCAGTGCTGCCTTGGGCCTAGGGGGCTCCTGGGTGAGGCTGTTTGTGAGCTTCTTTATGTCTCTAATGCCATGTTCCCTCAATCTGTGATATTAAAATGATGAGAAAGCCAGAGGAGGGTGATTCATGCCCCGGTGACACTGACAATGAAATTCACCGAAATCAAATTTCTCCTAAGCCTGACGACAACATCGGGCCAGTGCCTTCCTCGGCATTAAGACTGGATTTGTTTGCTTTCTACAACAATTTTTCTTTTTAATGTCATTATTTTTATTAGTTGGCCTAATGTTTTTATAATGTGCTTACAGTGCAGGCTCCAATCCTGCAAGCTCTCTGGGGACACGGTGGCCCACGCTTAGTAACCCCAGAGACCGAGGTTTTGCACAAACCCCAGACACCAAAAGAAAGCAGTCTCCACTCTCTTTCCTTCCCCAGTCCTGACCTGACAAGAAACCAATGATAAACAGATAGGACCTGAAATTGTTTCAGCCCCTTAGAGCAAAGCTCTGACATTAACTAATGGCCCCAACAAGCCCTCCTCTTTGCCTGATGCCCATCTTCCAGTTATTAATAGATGCTTCTGCTTGCTTATATCATTATTTCTGTCTGTTCTGGCTCCAACACCCACCATCTGCCCTAACATAATATCCCATCCTTATTTATTTCATAAGTGTGAAACGTGAATAAATGATACCCTGCCTCCATTATGGAAGATTAACCATTTATAAAAATAATGCAGACCTGATATATTTTCAAGTGAACAACATAAATTGGAGAATTACGGTTTGGGCATATCCATTTACAAAAAAACAATTCCAACAAAAATGTTCCAAGCATATCTTTGTTTTGATGTATTTGTCTTGACTGACAAGATGAGACCCAGGTTGCCTACTTTGGCTGTACTAAAAGGCAGATGACTGATTTTTCAAGTGTATGTGTGATGTTTAATTTACTTTTATTATAATGGTTGTGTTTCAAGGGAAATCTGATCGTTTTCAATTAATCAACATAAGTGATAGGTGCTTTTATTTGTATTTTAAATATGATAAAAGAAAATAGTCCTGCCAACGAGGTCGCACCTACTTGAGACTGAATGATGGATACTGTGCCTCTGTTTCATGCCCACCCATCAGCATCACCTTTTGGTTGTCTCATATTGAAACTATCATCAACAAAAGTCCGCAGAGTTTGCTTTAGAATGACCAGAAGGTTCAGCCACTTTCTCTCACCCTAGTGTGCTCACATGGAGGCCAGAGGTGGATGTCTTTCGCTACTGACCTTCACCATATTCCAAGTCCAGTTCTCTCACTGAACCTGAACCAGGACATTGGGGTTTTCACCTAGGCTGGAGGCTAGCAAGCCCCAACAATCCAGTTGTACAGGCATGCACAGCTATACCCGGCTTCATTGTAGATATCTCTGAGGCAGGCTTTTTATTTTTCCCAAGTGCAGGACCTCAAGTTTCCTAATTACATTTTCTTCCTGCTGGTTTTGGATTTTTATTCTATTTATCAAGACCTTTTAAAAATCTGTTTCTTTTATCTAGCCTATTAGCCATCTTGACCAACTTTGTGCCAACAGCAAATTTGATCATCAGCTCTTTTATGTCTTGATCTAAGTCCATGACAAAATTGTTCAACAGGGCAGAGTCAGGGATGCAGTCTTGTACTTGCCCGTTTTAGAGAAAAATAAATGTTTTTATTTGTCAGTGTATGCATTGTATGTAACACTCCCAGTAAGCAAGATCTCTCTGTGCTGAGAAGATCAATAACCATCAGCATGACTGGACTTAGTGATGGTAACAATGAGCAGCGATCACAGTCTAACCTGTGCCAACATAACAGCACAGCAGGGCAAGAAAGCTACAGAGCATATGGCTGCATCCACCTTGGTGTTAAGGATCCAGATGGAAGAGGGAGGTGGGCTGAGGCAGAGTGAGCAGACAGGAGCGGGGCTGAGGGAAGGGGCAGCACAGAAATAAATGAAAAGCAGGCACAGGAGAGTTTGCAAATCAGTCTCTGGGACTATGAGGTTAATGTGCAAACAGCACGTAGCGACTGCTGACAGTGTGCACCCAAGACAAACACTTCTGTTGCACACAGAGCTGTGCCCTTTGCTTCTTGATGTGCCTACTCAAACAACTTCTTTACAGCCTTTGTCAGGGAAGTGTGGGAATGTTTTTGCTCCTCGGCTGCAACTGAGCAAGTGGCCTGTGCCACCCTAATCCTCCTGCACAGCTTCCCAGAGACTGCCACTCCTGACTCCTACATTTCTCTGCGTTCAAGAAGGAATGTTCATCTAGGTGAAAACAAGGGCACACTCATGCATAGTGCTTGCTCGAGGGTGGAGTCTAGATTGAAGCAACACTGAACTCTCTGTGCTGTAGTCTTACCAAGTTAAAAAAGAAAAACAGTATCATCATATCAGTATTTTTGTAAGACTAAATAAAATAGCACACGGACAGCAACGAGGTAGAGACTAACTACTGGTCAAATCAGAATTGAACCTCTAGAAGACACAGGTGAGAGAGACATATTTCAATACTCTGGTTTCCTTAGTCTGTGAGCCCAGGTAGTATTCAGAGGGCAGTTTGTCAGTTCTCATTATTCTTCTTCCCTGAAATGTGTGGACCCTTTGCAAGACTCCAACATTTATCATGATTCATTCACCCAGCATTTGTTGACCACGGACCTCTAACAACCCTGGCTTGGGTCTCAGACATATATGATGACTAAGGAAAGATCCTGGCATTTAAGTAGCTTGTGATCTAGCACCCATCACCACACTAGGAAACAATCCCAGACCCGGTATTCAAATCCAGAGAGAGAGAGACAGAGACAGAGACAGACAGAGAGACAGAGAGAGACAGAGAGACAGAGAGAGACAGAGAGACAGAGTGAGACAGAGAGACAGAGAGATAGAGAGAGACAAGGAGAGACAGAGAGATAGAGAGAAAGACACATAGAGAGACAGAGACAAAGACAAAGAGAGACACAGGGAGACAGGCAGAGAGAAACAGAGAGACAAACAAGCAGAAACAGGAGACAGAGAGAAACAGAGATACAGAAAGAGAGACAGAGAGACAAAAACATAGAAAAGACAGAAAGAAACAGACAGATACTGGGAGACAGAGAAGCAGAGAGACAGGGGCACAGAGAAACAAAGAGACAGAAAGAAACAGACAGAGATACAGAGAGAGACAAAAAGAAAGACAGAGAAATAGAGAGACAGACACAGAAAGATAGAAGGAAACAGACAGAGATACAGAGAGACAGAGGCACAGAAAGACAGAAAGAAACAGAGGATACAGAAAGGCAGAAAGAAAGACACAGAGACACAGAGAGACAGAGACAACACAGCAGCAATAAAATTCCACACATCAGACTCTTACAACATACAATATACTCTAATACTTTCTCCTCTTTTTAAAAATTTTAATTGGCTTCACCAACCACTAATAGGATGTTGAATTGCAGTTTTAAAATTCCACTCCAGGGCTGGACATCTGTGCCAAGTTCTATTACCAATGTTTATTAGACTGCTATGGGAATGCCAAACCAGAAGCTCCAGGACCTGCCTTGAAAGACTGAAGCTTCCAGGACAATCAGATCTGCACAGGGCACTTCATGTTCCTGAAAGGGGGCACAGCATGGGCAAATACATGGAGAAAGGAAAATGAAGGTGTTTAGGGAACTGTACGACCTTTTAAATGGATAGAACACCAGGGAACTTTGTGGCAATGGAGGAAGTGTGAGGCTTTGGAAATAAATAGAGATTTCATTTATAAATAAAAATTATAAAAGCAATTGTCAAATATAATGGGAAAGAGTTTTATTGCCAAGTAGGAAATGAAAGATAAGATTTCAAGGAAAGAAGAAGGTGGCTAAGTCTTCTTTATGTTAAATGTGTGTGTGTGTGTGTGTGTGTGTGTGTGTGTGTGTGCATGTGCATGTGGGGGGGGGGGGGGGAGTGCATGTGCCAAAGGTTCAAGTCCAGTGACTTCTTCTATCACTCTTATTTTTTCAGACGGTCTCTCACTAAACCCAGAGTTCACCGATTGGCTGCCCTGGCTGTCCAGATAGCTCCAGGAATCTTATTCCCCCAACTCCTACCTCCTCGGGGTAGAGTTATAGGTGTAAGCTACCACACCCAGAGCTACGTGCTGCTTGAGACTCAGACTCAGGCTTACACAGCCAACACTTTACAGATTCAGCTACCTCCTCTCCAGCCCTTGTGGGATGTACTTTCTTAAAGCAAAGTGACTATAAATACCTACCTTTAAAGAGTAAAATTGTCTTGACTATAGCTAGCTGATCAGTTGGCCAAGGGTTTTGGTAAGCCCTGGTTGGGTAGAGGTATTTTCACCTGGGTGTTGGAATACCCAAAGGTGCTTTCAGCAGGGTCATGTCTACATCACTGACAGCAGGCTCCGTAGACCAGCCAATTTTATAAGAGTTTGAACACTAAGGGAGACAAGGAAATCACGTAAGACTTAAAGCAGAAGATACTGAGTGGGTAAAATGTGTAGAACACCCAGTTGGAGCATCAGCATCACAGTACCGCAGCAGGGGGATCTGAAAGAAGCCCTGAAGAAGGTAACCTAGAGAAGCATTCAGTGTTACAAGCTTTTGAGTGGTGGCGGTGGCCAATAACAGTGCAGGATCAATGAGGGTAAAAAAGACTGATTAGTAAATACAAAGATGGGGAATGAACGTGAGCCAGGAACTAAAAGTAAGGAATGAGGGAGGTATAATCCCAGGATGATGTCTCAGGTTCTTAATTTGCACATCGGGGAGGACTGTAAAGCCCTGCAATGAATAGATCTGGCATAACTTGATAAGATAATCCAGTCATCACAAAGACAGATCACTGATTCTAGACTGTCTTCCCATGCATTGTGGCCAAAGATACACACCCAGGAATTACGCAGCTACTCCCCTTTCCTGGAGACCTGAGAAATCACTACCAGATTCCCACAGTCAGCCATAAAAACAAATATACAAGAAAAGCATAACGAAGAATTTGTCCCTTTGGCCTCCAGAAACATCATTATCTCTCCAGTCCTAGGAAAACCTAGAGTACATGGGATCTAAGCACTGAATCATCTTTTTCTAGGGGCTTAGGGGATCACATCCACAAAGGGAAAATTGTATCTCTGAAAAAGATACATCCAAGTCTTAATCTCTAGTACCTGTGGAAAGAACTTTAGGAGTAAAGTCTTTTAGACAAGTGATTACAGTTAAGAGATATATCTTGAATTAGGAAAACAAAAAAAACTTAAATCTATGACTGATGCCCTCCCAAGAGAAGGAAGAGGGAGATTCCAGACACACAGACACAGAGACCCAGACTGACTGCATCCGCAAACAGATGGAGACAGAGATCAGCTATGCAGCTGCGAGGGAAGTGCAGCAGGTGGTCAGAGCAGCTGCCAGATGCTGGAGCAGACTGTGGGGCAATTAACCTGGGCTTCCAGGAGCCAACCCTACAGGCACTTAATCTTAAACTCCTTGACCCCAGAATTGGAATAGCATACCTTTAAGTTGTTTAATGTTACCATGGACGGCAACTTTTTACAGCAGTAGAAAAAGGTAACAGTGTCTCATTTTTCTAGGCTGTTTCTGGGCTGTTTGGGTAAAGCAGGCGAATGACACCTCGGTGTGGTAATTGTTCTCTGGGCGGGCGTTTGCCTCTTCTTTCGAGGACATTTTCCCTAGAAGAGGCATTGCTTCAATCTGGTCTTTGTTTTTCTTCATTTTATTTAATCATTCAGTAGCAGCGCATTTTTCTTCCCAGTTCAGATTTCCTTCAGAGCTCAGGATAATACCTAAGTTAGCGGGTCTTTACTGTGATATACTGCATGCTAACGGCACTTGCAAGTCCCAAACGTAATGAGGTCCAGGAAACACATTTTTGTCGGACGTTTAGTAAGATGCTGGGAGCCTTCTTAGTGCTCCTTTGTCACACTTCGTCAAGGGGCTCTAGTGATAGGTATGGTGTATGTGATCAGTCCTAAATGTGACCTCACATAGATCATGGCAGCTGCCACCTCAATTCTATTTTCTTTGGAGAATTCCCCTGGAAAATGATCCTGACCTAAAGCCTTTCCTGCCCAGAGAATTCCAGAGAAATAACTCTTAGATTTCAGAAACCATCAAAAAAAAAAAAAATAGCTTCTTACAGGGAGGTTGGGTAGCCCTGCCAGGCATCCGCTGCAACCCTCGCTCTCCAAAGACTAAAGGAGACAGAAGAGTCTCAAGCTTGAGCTCCAGAGACCTTGCTTTAGGTAAATAAGAGATCAATACACTAAAGGTTTTGCCTGCATCTGTGATGACCTAAAGAAGCCAGAGTCTCTTCCACTTGTAAACCTAACCCTACACACCTGACTCTGTGGTATGCCATTTAAGCAAAAATTGCTGTGTGTGGTGAAACTAAAAGTTCTCTCCTTTCCTGGGCATTAAGAAGAAACTGAATTGAGCAGACTTAAAGTGATGTCTGTATGGCCTTGAGCTAATCACTTGACCTCTTTTTGGCATTCAAGGGGGATCATGAAAAGACGTGTGTGAATAAATCCATCACGATTGAAAGGGACTTTAAAGTCCTGTGTAGATGATAAGCATTTCTGTGAGACCCATGGGACCCTGACATGAAGCAAGGAGCCAGCTCCAAATTGAGGATTATAACCACCGAAGAGCCTAAGCACTGTGGGATGTGAAAGAACTGTTCACATTGCTCACCAGATCGAGCAATGAGAAACTGTTTAAATGTGGCTTCAGTTTTAAACCCCATGTGAGCCCAGATGCTCTCTGAGTGGCTACACTTCAGCAAACGCCTGCACATTTAAACAAAAGCAAAAAGATTGAAGCAAGCTGGAACTGGAGAAGAAGCAGGTGCGTAAAACAAATGCCGTCGGCATATGTGTGAGCACAAACAGTTCATTGTGCCACCTAAGTCATGTGATTGGCGTTTGCAGACACACGCACGCATATAACTGTAAAATAAAACCTCTTGAACCCACCTGTCTTTAACATCAGACTCATTAGGAAGAGAAAATCTTTATCAAACCAGTAGTCCTTGTATAGGGAAGCCCTACTCCACCCCACCCCCACCCCGGAAAGCAGATTTGCTTTCTATGCCTTGGTGAATGGACCCCTGGCTTTACAGTGGCCTAGGGCAGCTGCTGGTCCTTACAGTTACAAGTAAAATGTGGTGTTGATCCAGCCCTTTACAAAGTCATTCAAATTAAGCTATTCAGATGGGGTTGTAATGTGTTCTACAAGAATGAAAAGCTATCTTGACAGTAACAACAACAAAAATAAACAATTTTTTCCCCAGTTTAAACAAGTCCTGGCTTCAGTAGTTACAGGGGGAAAAATGTCTTTAGAGATTGAAAACACATCCATACAAAAGCTTTCCGCATCCAAGTTAGTTTTTGTTTGCCTGTCTCAATAGCACTTGAGAGCTTCTGGCATCGCACAGTTTTTCTGGGAACCGTGTTTTCCGGACTGGCAACCTCTCCTCTGACACAGTCGTGATGCATGGGGAAGCAATAGTGACCACAGAGCTCAGGGCCCCCTGGGAGCTTAGACACCAAAGCAGAAAAAAAGGTGAGGAACTCCGCATTCCCAAATATTTCCTTTCAGAGAAAGGGAGTGTCTGCTCTTTATAGGCCTGTGCCTCTCTTGATGATCATTCTTATCCAACCAAATAACCATTTGTGGCCAAAGGCACATTTGGGGTGACCTGGGATAGAAGTGTTTCTGTATCAGTGTAAACTCTCGGGTTCTTGTGGTTCACGGAGGAATCACAGCTGCCCTCACATCACTTTGCTATCTCCACTCCTCTACTATTACATGCATGCTGCAAACACAGTGTCCAGGGATCCAGTGAATCCTGTTTGCAGGCATATGCTTTGCATGTTAATCGTAATGGCAGCCAGCAGCTGCACTGCCATCCCAGTACTTGGAAAGCAGAGACAGAGGGAGAGAGAACAGGAAATCGAGATCACTTTGGTTATACTTTGAGGTCAAGGCCTGGGCTATCTGAGATCCTACCCATCTCAAATAGATGATAGATACATAGGCAGACAGACAGACAGACAGACAGACAGACAGACAGACAGATTACTAGAGGTGACATGTAGGCTATTGGGGGATGAAAATGATCACCGTGGATGCTGTGCAATGCCAAACCTCCAAGCAAGATCTGCTCTCTGGACTAAGAGTGGCATGACTGGAGTAAGCAAGCACTTTCTCATTGGGTTTGAGGGCTGCTCCATGACTAATACATTAACCTAGTCAAGGAGCCTGTGGCTGGGAAGGTCACAGGTCTGAGAGGAGAATGTACTTTCATTGGTTTGTTGAATGGACATATAACCAGCCTGCCCTTTACACATTTGTGTGCATACGCACATACCAGCAGCCCTCGGCCTTGGACACAGAAGCTTTTTTGTAATGGACAGAGTTTACTACAGAAATTCAGAGCAAGTTAATGTATTGAGACTAAGTGACTGTTAAGTGCTCAGCCCCAAATAGGAAATGGATATTGCCGCCTCCCAGACCACAGCAGAAGAGGGTGGAAAAAGAATATAAGAGTTGGAAGATAAGACGGGTGCTAAGAAATCCTGTCTCCTGTTTATAGCCACTGAAATTAAGAGCACACAGCAACCATGGATACCTCACAAGATCTACACAAATCGGGCCCTTCAACATTCTATCGTGGGAAGCACATGAAGCCCCACTGCAGGGAGAGGAAGAAACCTGCTATTGATGTGGTTAGAGCCACATCAAGAACGCCAAGACCTAAGCCCAATGGGAGTGGTGAATCCTTCCCCTGTCAAGGCTTTGATGGATTTAAAGCCTTCCTTAGGGGTTCCAGTGTAAATAATTGAGGAATGGGTACAAAAACTACTAAATGCAGCCTTCTTCTCCCGGTACTTACAATCTGAGTCAGCTGGCCTACAAGGAGCTCCCACTGAGAGGAGCTAATGCCTCCCCTGTCCTGGACATAATAATCACACTGAGGTTCTGGCTTGCTGTGGTCATTTATATAATTCCATCAGAGTGTTCATATCCAACATGACCTCTGCCTTTTGTACACTTGTCTGTGTGTCCATCATCCCTGTGCCACTCCTGGTCAGGGTTTTAGGGCCAAGCTGCGAGTGTTACAGTACCCTACTATACTGGGGATAGAGTCATTTTCCGCAGTGGTGTACCCACTGGTAAGTTGCCTTTGGTTCAGTGAATAGTTTCCTCCGTATGCTCATGAAAGCAACGTTTAATTTTAAAAAGAGATATGATAGCCAGATGGTAACTTGTTAAAAAGAGGAAGAAAGTTTGCAGAGGTTGAGGGGGGAATACGAGAGGGGAAT
>JADRCD010231388.1:0-21562 GCA_019843815.1 Montemys delectorum
ACTGTCTAGAACTCAGAACTCATTCCAGCTGCCCCTCCAAATGATTTCTCTCCATCTTGTGAAATCCCATTTGGTATATCAGCAACCCCAAAGCCTGACATCAGTTCTCAGAGGAAGGCCAACACCTAACATATATGCTTGCTTTTCATTATTCACTGATTTTTATATGTGTAACATCACCTACTTTCTGATATTTATTTGTAGCCTCAAAATTAATAAAACTGTAATACCCAAAGTTAATTTCAACCCTTCCCCAGTCATTCACAGACAGGCCTGAGTGACAGTTTGGGTGGATAGATGCCATGTTCTCAGTTGACTAAAAGGCAGTTTCTTAATTTTTTTAAAAAAGAGATTTATCTTAATGTGAGTGTTTTGCCTACATGCATGTCTGCTCACCATGCACACAAAGGCCAGAAGAGGGCATTAGATCCCCTGGAACTGGAGTTACAGATGGTTGTGAGTTACCTTGTAAGTGTTAGGACTTGAACCTGGTCCTCTGGAAGGACAGCCACTGCTTGTAACTACTGAGCCACTCCACCCCAACAAGCTGGCTTCTTGGTCAACCTCGTCTCCTGTCAGCACAGGAGCTAGCCGAGGTTTATGAACAACCAGGTTTACAACACTTTCGCTCTTGATTTCATGGTTGAAACGACTGCCTCAAGCTGTATGTTCGATTACTGCCTGATCTCTCTCCACACAGGAAAGCTTTCTCACAAAGAAAAACACTGGTCAGAAACACTTCTCCTAGGGATGAACCACAGAGCTGTTCAGTATGTATTCTTGGATATGAATCAACATGTATTAAATAAGATATATTTAGACAGAAACCCACATGAGGCAAGGTTCTACGTGGGTGGAGATGTGACAGAGGCTGGTAGAAACCTAACCCTGTGACTCCTTTAGGCACAACTGCTCAGTACTGGATACTTTCTAGTTTGATGTAACTTTATAAAATATAGTACCACAAATCTGACAGTCAGTTTACCAAACACAGCTGTGGTGGTTTGAATATGCTGGGCCAAGGGAGTGGCACTATTTGAGATGTGGCCTTGAAGGAAGTGTGTCACTATGTGTGTGGGCTTTGAGACCCTCGTCCTGGAAGCCAGTCTTCTCCTGGCTGCCTTTGGAACAAGATGTAGAACTCTCAGCTCCTCCAGCACCATGCCTGCCTACGCGTGCTGCCATGCTCCCCGCCATGATGATAATGGACTGAACCTCTGAACCGGTAAACTAGCCCCAATTAAATGCTGTCCTTTATAAGAGTTGCCATGGTCATGGTGTCTCTTCACAGTAATGAAACCCTAACTAAGACAACAGCTAATATTTTTTCACAGGTGTGCACTTGATGGGTCTAGCTGTAGCTGGCATGTTCCAGGCTCGATACAAAGCAGTGCCATTGGCACCAGCGCAGGAAGGCCCTTGTGGTGCAAGAGTTCAGATGGTAAGTCAGACTCCTCGGGATTCAAACCTCAGCCCAGGGTAGCTGTGTGTCCTCAGGCCAGGCCTCTCAGGGCCAGTTTCCTTAAGTGTCCCTAAGGTACACTGCCATCGTGACAATAAAGGTCAGTGCCTGGCATAGAAACTCTTAGCCCATGGAGCGTGTCATAGCTGGGGTAAAACTTCCAGCAAGGGGCAATCTAGCCTTTAAAGACTAAGTCTTTCCCACGAGCAAGCACTAGGGCCACACAGAACCAAACCTTCCATTTTCTCCCCCTTAGCGTGCTGGCTTTCCCACTCTTGCCTAGGCCCTGCCATGCACTGGCTTTATAGATGACTGTCCAACAAGAGTCTGAGGGTGTTCAGATACTGGCATCCACCGCAGATCCCAACCTCCACAGCAAGCAGTGCCACGCCACAGGCCACTTCCCTTTGCCTTGCATCTATCTGTACATAGTGAACATTGTTTCTGGCCTATTTGAACAAATCAAAGAGCTTACGTCTCTGTGCGCATATTCTAGAATGGCAATGGAAGCTGAGGCTGTGAAGTGGCTCCTCCCAGGACTCTGACAAGAGCTCTCCTGCTTGGTCTGGTGGCTTTCTTAGCTGCCTGGCAGAGTAAGAGTTTCTGTTCTCTTGTAGAGATTTTATATAGGCAGAGGATCTTAGCTTGGGGTATAGGGTAGCACTTGTCCAAGTCCCAAGGCCATCAGTGGTAAAGCTAGGAATCAAAACCTATGCTTGTGGCAGAATGCTGTCATGCACAGTGGTCTAGGACAGCCCGATAGTGTTCTTTTGGCTATTGCCAGACGTTGGTGAAAATGCTGGGCTGGGCTAAAAGGGAAAGCCTGTTGGACAAGGCCAGTGGGGCTCCAGAGGAAACAGAATGCACCTCTGACTGCAGCAGGCGAAAACTCTCTTCTGCCCTGCAGCTGGTGCACACTGATCCCCACTCTGTAAAACAGCCCGCCCTTCACTGGTTCTGTAGACACGGGCCTCTGCTATATCCCTCTATCCTGCCTTTCCTAAGAGCACACAAGAGCCTTGTCACAGGGACTCTGGTATGGCAGGAAGAGAAAGCGAACTGTCCTCGGATAAGACTGAGCTAGGAACGTGCCTCTCAGCAAAGGACTGGATATGGACCTCAGCAGCCCCTCCCTGCCAAGCAAGGCTCAACTATGAAAATATGTTTAGTGATGATGCCCGCCAGGAGCCACACCATTGCTTAGAGCACACATTTACAGACCAAAGCCCTGGGTAACATATACCAGGAAGGTCCCATGGTGCAACAGGCTTCCTTTCCTTGGACTAGGTCAATTTTTTTTTTTTTTTTTTATCTCAAGTGATGTGTAGCCCAGACTAGAGCCAAACTCAAGGTAACTGAGACAACCTTAGACTCTTGATTCTCCTCCCTCCACCTCCTAAGCGCTGGGATCATAGGGGTGAGCCACCATAGTTGGATCACTTTTAAGCTAAATATAGTAGTAAAAGTTGTATATATCCTTTAAAAAGTCTCCTTCCCCCTCTAAACACAGAAGTGTGTGTGTGTGTGTATGTGTGTGTGTGTGTGTGTGTGTGTGTGTGTCCCTGGCTGTCCTGGAACTCACTTATGTAGACTATGCTGGCCTCAGACTCAGAGACCCACAGGATTCTGTCTCACTCACAAGTGCTGGGATTAAAGGCATGCACCACTACCACCTGGATGGCACACAGTATTTTTGTGAGAGAGGCATTGTTATTGTTTTTGCATAACCATAGTCTGTGTGGTGTGTGTGTGTGTGTGTGTGTATCTTCATATCCTTTACATTTTTAACATGGTTTAAGAATTGTCCATATGGTGCAGTCTTTATAAAACGTGTTTTCTGGGGGCTAGAGAAATGACTCATTGGGTAAAGTACGTGTTGTGCAAGTGTGAAGAGCTGCGGGGATCTCCAGAATCCATGTGAAAGCTGCACACAGCAATATGTATCTGCAATCCCAGGGCTCTTTGTGAGAAGCGAGGTAGAGACAGGAAAATCCCTGGAAGCTAAGAGGGCCAAACAGCTTGGCACACATAGCTACAAATGAAGGTGAAGGCTGACACCCAGGGTTGTCCTCTACACAAGGGCTGGGGCATGCCTGTGCCTATAGTCACACACATGAGCACGCACCACACACCCACACCCACATTAACACAGACACTCATGCATACGCACAGTGGTCTATGGCTTGCATAATCTTCCACCCCTGATCCACAATGGTTAACTTTCCCCTTCTGCTAAATACAAGTACTTTCTCATTATCAAAGCCAGTGCAATTGCTATCTTTGTCTGTAGCTACTGTTCTACATTTAGTGTTATTTCCTCATGATGGACCCCTGGGTGGATTCCAGGATCAAAACGAGTCTGGATGTTCTGCCAGCCAAACTGCTTTCTTGAAGGATCAGGTTGCCAGCTGACTCCTCCCACCCATAACATCTGCACAATGGCTGGATTTTCCCTGTGGTAAAGCCACTGTTCCTGACCTGAAGCCTTAAAGGGCAAAGTTAATCTCAGACACAAGAGCCATTCAATATAATTTTGCTGTCTGTTTTCCCTTGTGGCCAGTGTCTTCACATCCATGTAGCAAGAGGGAAGAGTGTTTCTGCAGGAGTCAGAAGGGAGCCCTTGAATAGGGTTCTGAAGAATGCATAGGAGCCTCCTGTGAAGGTACTCTCTTAAGTTTAAGTGTGAGGTCAGCAGTTAATGTTCCAGAATGCTGTGGTGGCTGGGTACTGTGCAGCCACCTGCAGTAGGGACAGAGGGGCTGTAGAGAGCAAGGCTAGGCCAGGAGGTACATGAGTGTGTGGGAATACTAGCAGGTTCAATGTCAATTCAGGTTCAATACTGAAAGTCAGGTTTAAATCATAGGAGGTGGCCTTGCACCAGACATGAGGACATATCTCTTACCTCTAGTCAAGCAGGTAAGAGACAGGTTAAGAGGGCCATAGAAGCTAAAATGAGAAGAAAGGGGAGGGGCCAGAGGCAGAAGTGGCTTCAAGAGGAATTGAGGAGGTCAATTCTTTAGGGCCAGAAGAGATGGCCCATGAGGGACAAGGGGGAGAGAAGAACCGACAATGCCCAGGCCTCTGGGAGGCCACAAGCACCAATCACTTCCTCTTAGGGTTCACACCTCCTTTTCTCGTGTTAGTACGCCCCTAATTTTGTTCAGGGACAGCAACATCCCCAGCTCCAAGCATCTACACAAACAGACCCAAGTCTAGGTGCAAGCCACAGTGGCAGCCCCAGCCTGTGAACCATGGGGAGCAATACTCTGGGCTTGAGAACCTGGCCAGCTGTTCATCTGCAAAGGCTGAGCAAGGAGGACTCCAGGTACCTGGAAATAGGGCTGGCTTCAGAATCAAGACTCAGCAAGCAGCAGCTGAAGGAAGCTAAGCAGTCTACAGATGACCCCGGCGTCCCGAGAGTCCCCAAAGATTTACTCCGGGCAGCAGGAAGGGGGCTCTGGAAAGTTCCTCTGATTCCCTGGGGATAGAGTCTGGGCACCTACTTCTGTCCATGGCCACACACCTCTCAGAGCTGTTGTGATATCACAACCTCACCCCCATGCCTTCTTCCCAGCTACCTTGACTGAGTTCACATGGAGTCCCAGACTTGCTCATGCAGTGGCCTCTAAAAAGCTCTTGGGGGACCTCTCAGGCCTCCTAGTCTGCCAAGATCATTCAGGCAAGGAAGCCCGTGAATGGCTCTACATGAGGTCCAATCCATAGCTCCCACCGTGACCCTGTTACCTGTGCCCCCTTAGAGTATTGCTCCACCGGTAGCTGGCTTCTGAGCCTAGACAATGCCACCACACTGTGGAAGAGCTTTTGTAGAAGAATGAAAATGCTGTCCCTGTTCAAGAGAGGCAGAGCCTAGCAGAGAAGGCTGCCAGGCATCATCCTGTCCCATCCAGGGCCAAGCTCCACAGCCCTTTCTGAATGAGCACTTCCCTCCCGATCCCCATTCCACCCATTAGGATGTCCATGGTATAGACACACACTCCTCATCCTTGGGTGGAGATGGACAACTGGAGCACTCAGCCCCCACCTCTCATCCACAGAAAGGTTCTGCTGTCATCATCTTATAGATGAAGGAGGGAGAACAGTGGCCTGACCCTCCTACAGTCAGAGGGCTAATGGTACCAGGAACAGCTTGGAAAACCAGAGTCATGAATGAGCTCTGCCTAAGCTCCCATGGGGTCTTTGTTTGCAGAGCAAGGTTCTAGGTACCTGTGTTCCATAGATAGCTCCACATGCTGACCTGCAGGGACTGTAAGGTGTGTCCAGCTTGCATCCCTGAGCTGCATCAGGCCAAGGACAGATGTGAATATGGCCCAACACAAAATAATGTATGTACTTAAAATATTATAAAGTTTGGGATATTTTTTTGTAAATGGTTTGTGCATTTCTTGTGTATGAACTTTACAGAACTAAAGAGAGAAAGAAAAAAATTGTGCTGCAATGTCAAAGGTTGCACACATCTGTGAGATAGCAATGAAGAAGAACTGAATCCAGAAAATGAATGTATATGCATGTATTCACATATGTATGTATATATGTATGTGTGTGTGTGTCCCTGCAGGTCAGCATCTGGAGCTATCTATAGAACACAGGTACCTAGAAAGTCACTGTGAAAACAAAGACCCCATGGAAGCTTAGTTAGAGCTCATTCGTGTGTGTGTGTGTGTGTGTGTGTGTGTGTGTGTACCCATGAAACTCTCTAGGCCCTGAAGAGTGAGCCACAGACTAAAACTCAATATTTGCAAAATGTAAGTATTTGACAAAGAACCTGAATCCAAAAATAAATAGCAAACTGTGACAGCTCAGTAAGATCAACAGCACCCCGTTTTTATAGGAAAAAATATCAGAATAGACACTTCAACAAAACTGATACATGGGCTGCAAAACTGCATAGGGAATGGTCCCACCGCTGGTCATCAGGAAAGGCAAATGAAAACGAAGGCCATGGAGAAGCACCCTCCCTTCACACATCAATCATAATAGCTAAACGTTAAGACCAAGTGTAGGAGAGGATATGGTGGAACCAGGATTCTTTCAGGATTCTTGTAAACCGACATACGACTGTGAACTGGGCATGTCTTAGTTAACTGCATGCATTAAATTAAATGAATCAAATGATATGTGCATTTAGTTATAGGAATAATGTCGAGTCCCACATGGCCTTGGTGGGGACAGAATGGCATGGTTCCTGCCCCTGGGACAGGGCCAGCAGGCATGGTCCTCCACGAGTGTCTATGGCTACTATGTGTGAAACTTGTTTCTATAATAATGTACATATTTTCACATTCCTCTGAGGAATGTCCTCCATGTTAACCTTAATGATTCCCTGATAATCAGAGAGCAGGAGTCTAGGAGGCAAAGGTATGCCTAATGTCTCAGCAAAACGGTAAACACTGGGACCTTCAGGACAGCCCTTAAGGCTCTAAAAGAACTCTAAAAACATGAGTTTGAAAATATATAATTTCTCAACTATACAACAAAATAAGGATGTTATATGAACTGTATGAGGGGCTTCACGAATCTAAAGGAACAGAGGCAGCTGCACTATGAGCCAATTTGTCGAAAGATACTAAGGAAGGAGAGAAAGAGATTTAGGGAGTGGTGAGTGCAGTCGATCCCATCCAGCTAAGGTTTTTTTGTTTATGTGAACAAAGGCAGACAAATTCCTAAGTTCAGGATCAGCCTGAGACAGAGCAAGGTTAAGCCCAGGTGTGGTAGAAATGGTAACCTCAGGACGGGGTCCTAGCCAGCTAGCTCAGTATCTGTACTTAACAGAGGCAGCCAGATCTCTGAATTATTTTTCAATGTTACAGAGGAAAGTGTGCTTGCTATTCCCTAAGAATTAAGGGGTTGGGGTCACAGGATGCTGATTCATGGGATAATCAAAAGGAAATCTGAGTAAATGACTGAACTGATATGTAAACTAAAAGACTGGGATTATGATCTGTGGGAGATGAGCTATCCAGAGAATTATTTTTTAGAACAGCAAGAGAGAATTGCTTGAAGAACTGGCACAAGCAGAACAGAGAGAGAGAGAGAGAGAGAGAGAGAGAGAGAGAGAGAGAGAGACAGAGAGAGACAGAGACACACAGAGAGACAGAGACAGACAGAGACAGACAGAGACAGACAGACAGACAGACAGACAGAGACAGAGAGAAAGCAGGCTGGAAAGCAGTCTCTAGCAGAGCATGGCTGCCGGCTTGGACCCACAATTTGATTTTGAGTCATTTGTTTTTTTCCACCCCTAGACACCCCTTCCTCTGAACCCCTCTCCAAGCAGAGGCTGGCCTTTGAATAAATCAAGTGTGTTCATCAAAAGATCTGTGTAAAAATGTTCACAACAACCTTGTTTGTAGCAGCAAAAAGCATAGAAAAAGAAACACACGACCAACAAAATATGAGTAAACAAACCAGTCTTGGTTGATCTTTTACTCATACAATGGAATACTACCTAGCAATAAAAAGAGACAGATCATTCTTTTTCTTTTATAGTGTGAGTATGTGTGTGTGTGTGTCTGTGTATGTGTTCATCCATGCATGCATGCCTGTGTGTACACATGTATCTGTGAAGGTAATCACACGTGGGTGCATTTGTAGATACCAAAGGCCGATGTTGCATGTCTACCTTATTTTTTGAGATGGGGACCTCTAACTGGACTTGCAGCTGACCATTTTGGCTATGCTTGCTGGTCAGAGAGTTTTCAGAATCCACCTATCTCTGTCAAACCCCTCCCCCCAATGCTGGAGTTACAGGTGTGCACAGTCTCATCTGGGTTTTCATGGGTTCTAGGGATCTCACTTCAGGTTCCAAGCAGGCACTTTACCTATTGATCCATCTCTCCCCATACCCCAAAGATATCATCTATTCATATATGCAATATGACTCAAAATAATTTTACTGAATGAACAGAGCCACACCCTTCAAAATGTGTACTGTAGAGTTACATTTATAGAAACACCGAAAAACACCAGGCACGGGAAACAGGCACGTTGTTGCCCAGGCACGAGGGGATAAGACTAAGAGAGTAACAAATTACAAAGAAGCAAGAGGAAACTTCTGGGGAAAAGGAGGGGATCTTATCTTAATTGTGAGAGTGGTTTGCCAAAATGACCTAACAGTATATTTAAATGTGTGCGGCTTGCTGTCTACTAACTGTACTTTACCAGAGCTAGAAGCAGGAGAGAGGAAGGGGTGGGAGAAATGGAAGAGGAGGAAGAGTGGCAGGCACGAGTCTTAGGAAGCTAAGCACACACACACACACACCACACACACACACACACACACACACCACACACACACTCACATACACACACACCACACACACACACACACACACACACACACACACACACACACTCTGAGGGAGAAGCTGACACATGGCCTCTGGGGTAACCAGAAAGCTCTGCTGGCCAAATAGCTCATCTGATAGAGATGCTATGGCTGCTTGCCATCTACTCCGCACTTCCTCAGAGGACTTCCTGGGTGCCACACTCACACCAGGCCCCTGGGGATACTCTTGCCCCAGGAAATCCACCGGAGCAGCCATGGTGCCTCCTTCCCAAATCCAACTGAAACAGACACATGCACCACCCTATCTGGGTTCCTTTCCCAAGCTCCATCACAGCTCGCCTTGGCTGGGATTTTATAACCATGCCACTTCAAACCCTCCAATTAGCCCACGACTGTAACAGAATTCTGCCTTTTATCACTGCTAAATAGACATCCAAGCTGAACTCCAACTGACTTCTAATAATCGACTAATGGGAGTCAAGTAGTCACAGGATCTCAGAAGCGCAGAGCAGGAAAGGACGTGAGGGCTCCAAAGCCCACCATTCAGAGTGACTGACAGTGAGTGACAGCCTCTGAGTGACATTCCTCTAGGTGACTGTCCTGTTCTACAAGCACCTGGCCTATTTAAACTCCTGTGAGGAGGAGAAAGCAACTGAACAGACACAAGAAAGCAAGAGTCACAGACTTTTCCCTCGAACTTACTGTGCATCTACTGTGGGCTGAGCCCTGTAGCGGCACAAATGGTGTTTCCAATCCAGTTTAATTTCCAATCCAGTTCCAATTTGCTCCTCTGAGGCTAAGATTAATTATATTGACCAGTTACCAGTGAGGTAACAAGGCCAGGCAAATTAAATGACTTGTTCACAGCAGAGCCTAAAAAGGTTAACCAGAACACCCTATTTGTGTCCTCCACAGCTGACCACTCAGAGAGTCTGATGAAAGAAAGGCCCAATGTAGCTTTAACCTGCCTTAACCTGAGCCCTGCTCTTGATGGAACAGCTGACCTTTGGGACCCTTCCAATACCCACCTCCTCTCAGTCCTAAGGGAGGGGCCAATCTCTCCTCAGTCTTGGAGTTCCACACAGGAACACATTTTTCTTAGAGGTAGCAAGGGGCCATCTCATCTCTGACCACACAGAAAATGGCTAAGGGCCCAGGTTCTAAGGAGGAGCTGTGGGGTTCAGAAGAGGATTCCTAAAAAGACAGCATTTGAGCTGGGCTTTAAACACAAGAAGATACCAACCAGGAAGAAAGTTACATAATGAGGAACAGGATGAGTGAAATAATAGAGAGAGGGAGGGGTAGGGGGAGTACAGATCGGAGACTGCTGATCTGGAACACATCAACTCCAAGGTCGCTTAGGGACTTTTCTGAAGTCACACACCCACCATCAAGAGTCCTTCGGAGCTTTTAGCTTGCTCTGGTCATAAGCTTCCTTTGAAAAGCCCAGGTGAGAACTGAGGAGTGAAGAATGGACGTGCACAAGTTTCCTCTGAGAACAGAATGAGGGAGAGAAAGATCAAACTCGAAGGGGAGGTGAGAACTGGGGTTCTAGCCAGGCGGTGGTGGCACATGCCTTTAATCCCAGCACTTGGGAGGCAGAGGCAGGTGGATTTCTGAGTTCAAGGTCAGCCTGGTCTACAGAGTGAGTTCCAGGATAGCCAGGGCTACACAGAGAAACCCTGTCTCGAAAAACAAAACAAAACAAAACAAAACAAAACAAAAAAGAACTGGGGTTCTGGAATCAGACATTTGGTGATACAGCATCCCTTTAGATTATAATGCTGCCCCTGGTGGGCTGTCAGGAGGGGGGCTGTAAAAGTCCCACATTACTGGGCCTGCATGGGCAGTAGTGTTGTCACTTGGGGCTTTGAGAAGGGGAGAAGGGCTAATGCCTGGGGAAGAAGGTGACTGGGAGGCAGCTTTGGGGGGTCTACCTGCTGCACTCCGGGCCTTTTACACACAGGCTCTCAGGAGAGCATTCCATCTGCTCTCTGGAAGAAACAATTGGTCCTTCTCTGGTAGATGAAAAAAAAAAAACATGGCCAAGGATGTTCACACGATGCGTCTCAAATCCCAGGCTAACAAAGGGCAGACCTGGAAGTGAGTCAGACTTGACCCTGAAGCCAGTGCTCATCGTGAACAGTGAGGAGCTCGAGAGGACCCACGGCTGCTTCAGAGAATTGACCAGAGGCTTTTCTCCACAGGCTCAGGACCCCAAAGGTGAGGGAAGTGTCCTTTGTCACACGATTGTGTCTCATTGCAGAGGTGACGTTCAGCAGGCTTCGCTCACACTTAGCTCAGTATCCAAAGTCTGTCACTTCCAAAAGGGAAGGTGGTGTGTGTGTGTGTGTGTGTGTGTGTGTGTGTGTGTGTGTGCGCGCGCGAACAGTACAAGGAAGAGAGGGATGTGGAGGGATGAGAAGAATGGCATCGAAGTGGTTTCCCTGTGAGGTTTTGGGGGCCGTCGTAGGATGTCCACCACCTCCGTGGCCAGAGGGAACAGGAATGTGCCCTTTGCTTGGGAGCCTCAGACCTAACACCAGGCTGGGATTTGTCTGCTTTACAGTCCTTCTCCTTTCCCCTCCCTCGAAATACCAGCTTACAGCTGGTCTTTCCCTGGGAACGTGAGTGGTGAGTAGCTTGCATCACTGTGCCCTGACCTGGAATTCCAGACCCTCTGCACTGCAGGATGAGTCAGGCTCAGCTGCTACTCACTACCACACCATCTTGGGAGCTCCTGCTAGGACATCCTGGCCTATGTGATCAGCTCTGATGCCGGAGCCTACCTCTGAAGATTATCTTTTTTTTTTCCCCTGTAGATTTCTTTCACTTCTTAGTAATGAGAGCTGTGTGCAGGTTCTCTCAGAGGTCAGAGGTGTTAGATCCCCTGGAAATAGTTACAGGCAATTGTAAGCCTCCAGATGTGGGTGCTGGGAACCAAACTCAGTCCCTCTTTGGAAGAACAGCACCTGCTCTTAACTGTTGAGCCTTCTCTCCAGCCCCAAACACGCCATCTTATTGCTAGCTGGCTACTATCCTCACCTCAACAGTGAGAATGTGCTCTGGTCTGTGCCAGAATTTGCCTCCCTTGATGACACTTGGCAAGTCCTGGGCTAGGCTCTGCCTTCCATGCTCTGCAGGCTGTCTCCTATGACTTTGAATACCTGCAGAGGATTCCCTGGCAGAGTGCTACGTTGTCTCTACAGTATAGGAAGCCAGGAGGTCGGAGTCCTGACCCCTGCTATGTTGAGGATAAAACTTTGGACCAACTCTTTCTAAAAGTTCTAGCTTCACAACTGTGACAATGTGCTTACCTGTGCAGTAGTAATATTAGCCCATGTGGTCATCCAATGAATAGCTATTCAGACGACCACATCTGAATATAGTTAGATGGAGAACACTGCCTCAGTGCCAGAACTATGTGAGTTCTGCTACACGGCAGCAGTGTAATCTTGGGCAAACTGCTTCCCCTCTCTGATCTTTGGTGCTTTCCCATCACCTATGATAAAGGGCTTCAGTTGGTGTTCTTTTGGGAAGCAAGGACTAAAAACTGGACCCAGCTATGGTCTGGTAAACATACAAGCATGTCTCCACCTCTGATCCTCACTCCTGAGCCCTCAGATTCCTTAGTGGTCTCTCTTTCCTCTAGCCAGTCTGTACTTTGCCTTTTATCTGGGTTTGCCAAATCTCCAAGGCCAACAGCAACATAGCTGCATATCCAGAGCATATATCTGTTAGTAGCATTTCTATGTAGTAGGCCCTGTATATCATCTACTCACCCATCTATCCATCCATCTATCCATCCACCCACCCATCATCCATCCACCCACCCACCCACCCATCATCCATCCACCCACCCACCCATCCATCCATCCATCCACCCACCCACCCATCTATCCATCTATCCATCTATCCACCCATCCACCCATCCATCTATCCATCCAATTCAGCCAGGCTGTAGAGCTCCCCAAGGAAAGGAAGCCCAGCTTGGACCTGAGACAGACACTCAGTAGAAGTGTAAATAAATAGTTGTATCTTTGCCTCCCCTGACATGTCCAAAATAGAGTCTTATCACATTAGGTTGCCTGATGAATATTTGATTATCTGGGACCACAAGAATGCAACTGTCATCAGTGGCTTTCATCTGAATCTTGGAAGGCCCCAAAACCATGCTCCTGGGTTTCCTCCTGCTAAGTATACGCTCCCCAGAGGCCCTTCTTTTAGAACACACTAGGCTTCTGCTACAACCAGAGCCCACTTTCCCCGAGTGGCCACGTGACAGAGCAGCACCCAGACTGCCTGCTGGCTGGCCAGGTCATAGTCCACTCAAGCAGAGGGCAGCAGTACTTCAGCCTCCAAAGACAGAAACTGCTTCATCAGGGGCCTGTCCTCAAGTCTCCAAGTGGTTGTGTCAGGCCTCATAGGCCACTCAGTAAGACCCCCTGCTAAAGCTGCCAACTAAGCTCTGGAGCCTCCATGGTAGGAAGCCTGGTGAGGGCCAGTTTCAAGTGGATACAGAGGTCCCGGAAGCCTCAGTCCCCAGGCAGTCCTGACAGTGCCCCTGACAGTAAGAGGCCTCACCAGGGCCTTGGAAGTCACAGAGGTAGAGCCTGTGAGTGCAAGCTGGCAAAGCAAGGCAACTTCCCAGCTTTGCAGAACGGGCCTACCCTAGCGTGAGCCTGCCTCCCCAAACTATTTCCATTCTCCATAGACCAGCTAGCAACTGTTGAGCACTGGGTGCCCCATGGTGAAGATCTTTGTCAGAGGTCACCAATGACCTAACAGACATAGTTCAACATGTGCGTTGGAAGAAATATGACCTCACTGGTCACATTTTTAAAACTGAGCATTGTCGTAACAGTGTTCCAGATTTCTGCCTTACAGATCACTGGATCTGAGAAGACTGGGCTGGCATTCCAGCAGTCAAGAATGGCCGAGCAAGACAGCAGCTGCCTCTTTCCAGAGAGCACTACAGCCCAGCCTGCGCTCTGCCTTGGAGGGAACCGCACCAGCGGGAGGCCCTTGTTTTGGCTTCTATTGGTGAATAGACCCTCTAATAACCTCAGCAGACAGAGAGCATTATTGCCATTCCAGAGACAAGGAAACAGACTCAGGAAACGAGATGAGGATTAAAATCCAAGCAGCCTGAGTCTGGCCAACAACACAAGGACGCTTGCCTGAGACAAAGGCAAAAATGGATAATGAGTTGAGGCTTTTATGTGTGTTATTATGGCTGGGTGGTTAAGAGCTTTGGTTGCTTTTACAGAGGACCCATGTTTGAGTTCCTGAACCTACATGGTGGCTCACAACCATTTGTAACTCCAGTTTCAGGGGATCTAAAGCTCTCTTTTGGCTTCTGTGGACACCAGGCATGCATCATAGTACAGATACACATGCAGACAAAACAACCACACAAAAACAAAATAAGTATAAAATGTACTTTCATCATCATCATCATCATCATCATCATCATCATCATCATCATCATCGGTGCTGAAGAAGGAGTCCATGGATTTGGGCATGGTAGGCAAGTGTTCCACTCTGAGCTATGCCCCCAGGCTACAGTGGGGGTTTTTAAAAAGCAAAATATACTCAGTTTGAGCAGTATCTTTCTGGCACTAGAGCCTGGGAGGTGTTCAGAGGCTCTTCTCGTACAATATGATAGTAAACAGAACTCTGGGTATCATCTGAAATGTCCTTATCTGGCAAAATAAAAAGCTGGCCAAGCGAGGCTAGACTCCCAAAGGTGCAGACTTTTGTGAACGCAAGTGCTTGCTACGTAGCCAGCCTGTCCCCATATGACAGCAGGTTCCTGCTGCTCCTTCTGACCCAAACCCAAACACACAGGAATCCATCTATCTACATCTGGAGCGTTCTATCTTTCAAGAGGTGGCTTTGAACGGAGCGATTCCCCAACATTATCCCTCTAAGCAAATCCACAGAGCGTTTGTTCCTGCCTCTTGTTACATTATCTGAGTCTTCCTCAAGTTACAGGTACCTGGTCCCTATCCACCCGCCTCCCCCATCCCTGCCCCAAAGTGGTCGGTCACAGAAGAAAACAGTTGTGAAGTCCTTAGCCCATCGGAGCTTAAAGGGCCCTTGTCTATCTCCACCTCTGACTCTTTCTCTCTGTCTCTCTCTCTGTGTCTCTCTCTGTGTCTCTCTCTGTCTCTCTGTCTCTCTGTTTCTCCCCCCCCCCCCTTCTGAGACAGGCTTTCTCTGTGTTGACCAGGTTGGCCTTGAACCCAGAGATCCACCTGCCTCTGCCTCCCGGGTGCTGAGATTAAAAGCATGTACCACCACTGACTGGCTAACCTCTGACTCTTACTTTGCAGGGATGGAGAAGGCCTGACCTCAGGCCTGGGACTGGGTGGACAGCAGGGTGCAGGCAGGGTCTCAGCCTTGGCCTCCTCATGCTGGCTCTTTCCACTGTATCAGGCTGCCTCCTTTAAGGGTTGGCTCAGCACCTCAATTCAGAGGATAGTGCCGCGCATGTGACAAACACTTCATAAATATCCCATCCATTAAGAGATGTAGAGCAGCCTGGGAACACAGACTTCCCTCTGCAAGGGCTCTTGGCTCAGTGTTGCCAGCGCGGAGCACCAGCTGCCCAGCCCTAGGGCCTGGGTGGCCTAGACACAGAAAGAGCCCACATGACTCAGAAACTCGTGTTTATTGGATGGTTCTGGCCCCTGTCCTTTTGAGAAATCTCGAACTATGACTCAACTTCTCAAGGCAAGTGGTTCTTCCTTGTGTAGGAGATAGTGAAGGACTCTCTGAAGGAAAAGCTTCGCATCTTCTGGGTAGTCACAGACAGACTGTAACAGCAGAAAAGTCACAGTTCTTCCAAGTGTGATGGCATACACCTATACTCCCAGCATGCAGGAGGGAGAAGCAAGAGGATCCTGAGTTTGAGGCCAGCTTGAGACTCTGTCTCACAAAAACAAAACCAAGCTTAGCAGATCCTGCTTCGAGAAGCCTCTAAGGACAGGAAAGGGTCTGACCCACTTGGGACAACTGTATCGTTCAACTGAACAGTGTTACAGAGCGACTGTAGGTAGTCCTTCAGATTCCGTTGCTACCTGCTAAGCGGCTGGGGAAAAGAACTCACGGGCCTCTAACCCTGTTGGGACCGGGAAGAATCTTATTATCATTATTCTCAAACTTAGCATAGGATTTAAAGATGCTGATGAGATTGGTTCTCTAGGTCTTCTGAACTCACTGGGTGGGAAGGATGATCTCCTACTCCTTCTCTACCCCCAGAATATAATGTTTATCAGTATACCACCTAGACATCTTTTCATACCTGCATATTGGGCTTCTTGAAACTCAGGATTGGCTCTAGCTCTTTCCCATACGCATGTACTTGGCCCAGAGCCTAGCTAATGAATGATAACAAACACTGAGTCCTGTTCAAAGGACCGAGAATCCCTCTGACCTGTGCTGGAATAGGGTCACATTTAGACTCAGAGCCAGCCAGCACATTCAGTCTGTTTGAGCGGTGGGGACACTGTCTCTCTCTCAGAGGGAGGCTGGCTTACCCAAGGTGACCCGGTCTAAGGGAGGGCTCAAACTCAAAGCTCTTCCTTGACTACCAGGCTGATGTGTCCCCAGATCCATATTCACCAGGTTCTAGAGTATTTTAGTTGTCCAGCTCTGGGCAACACTCTCAGCCTGTCTACCCAGCGTCCTCACTGCAAAGTGTGTGAAATGATGTATGGAGCCTGCACATTAGGATGGTCTGGGCAGTAAATAACTGAAATCGTATTGGGATATGGCACAGGGAGCGCCCAGAAGGCACATTTGTCATGGCTGTCATTCAGACCCAGCCGTCTCCTTGAGAAAGGGGAACCCTCCATCCATCAGCTAAGCAGAGCTCACAGCAAATGCTCTGCAGCCCTGACTCACACACTCCTCAGTTCAGCCCAGTGCGTCCTCTGCAGCAGTCATCCTGGGGAGATGCCTGATCTGCCCTCATGATCCTTCACAGCTTTCCTGGCTCTGATCTCCAAGCCTTCGTGCACGGGCACACACCCAAACACACACACACACACACACACACACACATGCTGCACACACGCATGCCACACACATGCTATAGCAGGGGATAGGTGGGAGGCATCAGGGTATATGAAAGAGACAAGGCTTCTAAGCCACATAGACCACCACTTCCCCCTGCGCATCCCTAAGCACATCCTGTATCTCTCCAAGCCTCAGTCTCTTCCCTTTCTAGCAGATACAATAAGGATTACCTACAGTGCTCTGGCATTCTATAACTGATATTAGGAATAATAAACAGTCACCTATTTTTATTTTTAAAAGTCCTCTTAACAACATTTCAGAACCAGAAGGAGCTCAGGGACCATCAAGTCCACTCTTCTCAGTATATAGATGGAGCTGAACAAATACTAAAAAAAAATTAAGCCCAAGGTCACACACTGAGGTGGCACTTGGATGGAGTCTGGGACCTGGGTCTTCTGACCTTCTACTGCTTTCTGTATTAGCCTGGTTAGCTCTCCTGTGCAGTTCCCCTCCTTCACACAGTGATGGCTGGAAACACTCTTCCCAATCGTCTCCAGCCATGTCTCACTAGCCAGCGTCATCTGGACCCTGGTTGCCAACCCCGAATTCCCAGGCACATCTGGCCCCTTTATTCCTAATGAGGAGCCTAGACGTGCAGGTAAAATGTCTGCTAGCCACATCTAATGTCAATAGTTATTGCCATTGTATATTGCATGAGTAATTGTTAGTAATCTCAATATATACTAATCTGAACACTAGTAATCTCAATATAATGGCAAACCACACCTGTGCAGCGTCCACACTTTGACAACCAACTCCCCCCCCAGTTCTTTCCCAATACAGCTGGTCTGGAGGCATCATCTTCTCAAAAGTATTTAACTCAACACTTATTAAACACCTACTTTATGCCTTGTCACGGGCCAGAGGCTGGAGACAGAGAAGCAAAGACTGGGCCTCTGGCAGGGGAAGCTCATGGTCTAGCTGGGATTTAGGGCAGAAGGGATGGGAGGGTGCATCCCTCTCTTTTGACCTAACTGGTGCTGCAGCAAAAACTCCACCCCACCCTGTTTGGAACCTCTTTTATGTTGCTGGCACAAGGCAAAAGGTATCTGGAATAAACCAGAGCTAGACAGGATGGCTGGTTGGCTGAAAACGACAAGAAGTAAATAGAGACTAGGAAATACTGGCCCCAGAACTGGACTCTCTTGCTTCGGTCTCAGAAGAGCTTATGCTAGGGAAGGTAAAGATTGAGATCTGCAAGCCTGGCTCCTTCTCTCTGCCAGCACTCAAGACTCATATGCCTCTGCTCCTGTGGGATGCCACCCATGGATGACAGGGTCTTCCAAGCCCATGGCTGGATTACACATGACTGCAGTCATTTGCTAGACTTGTCACAGCTCTTGTGATGGAAATGTTTTCATCTCCTGGTTGCTCTGGAAGAGTCTGATGGGGCAAGGAAGAACTCCTCTCTCTCCTAATTTGCCTTCAAATTCTGAATCCTTGAAAACCTACTCTGTGGGTCAAGAGGTTATCTCGGGAAGTTCCACAGGCATCTCATCTCACCCTTAGAACTCTGAGGCAGGTACCCTTCTCCCCAGGTTCACAAGTGAAGAGTTAAGGGAAGTAACTTGTCAGGGCAGGGATATCACCATAGAATCCTCTGATGCCTCCAGTGTTGTGAGACCCACAAGGTCAACATTTCACTCAAGAAGTCCAGAGTCAAAAGAGAATAACCAAGGGGGCCTCAATTATTTCAAGGTCCTAACCTTAAATGGTTCTAACGGACAAGTCTCCAGAGTTATTGAAGCCACACTCAAGTGATATATTGAAATTGTATGGATCATCTAACTCAGCCTCTGCACTGAACAGACAAGCACACAGACACCCACACCCAAAAAACAGTAAGATGGCTACTTGGAGCCAACCAGCAAGTTAAGGTCCAGAACCTCAGGCTCTCTCACTTCCTTACACCCCCTCGACTTGCAGAGACCAGCATTTTCTGGGAAACTCCTCCAGCCCACCCAAGTCTGTACCCCCAGGCGGGCAGAGAAGACCAAGGAAACAAGCAGCACATGACCAGCCTCGCCACCTCTGCAGAGTTGAGGCAAGGGAATGTGGGGACTCTTCCGGCTGGCAGGTGTTGCAAGCCGTCTGGCTCCCTGCTAGGGAGTGGAATGAGAAAACAACATAAATCCTGGAAGCTCCGGGAGACTGAGGCAAATTTCCCACTCTAGGGATCATGGGAAATTCTGCTAGATCCACTGCAGGGCTCTGATGTTTATCAGTGGGCAAGATAGGAAGACAGTCATAGGCACTTGACCTTGGGGTGGGTGTGCTGTGTTGTGCGGTTCCAAAGAGAAGCTCACATGTTTGTTTGCAGAATGCCAGAAGAGAAAAACAAACAGGAAGGGCAAGGGGTTAATTCCCTAAAACCCATCTACTAGATGTCAAAGACCTTGGGCATCTTCCCTATTGAAATCAGCATCCTCTAATTAATTAGTAGATTTCACGCTAGGAGAGGGGTGCGTACGAGGATGTGGCGGAATGGAGGGAGGCTAGGGATGAGTCACGTTAATCCCCTCCTCGCTTGGTGCCCCTACAGGATCGCGCCGCAGCAAGCGGTCTCAAACTGCCTCGGCGGCCGCGGAGCCACGGAGGCCCCCTCCCGCTCCGCCGCGGCCTCCTCACCTGGGTCCACTCGCCCTCCGCAGTCCCGCGGGCTCGCACGACTCCCGCGCCGCTTGGCGCAGCGCCTCTGCAGTCGCTGCAGCAGCCGCCTGGCGGTGATCAGCAACCTGCGGCGGTGGGGAAGAGAGAGACAGGGGCGGGTGAGCGCCGGTGGCCTCAGCCCGAAAGCTGGGAGGACACGCTGCCCGCCGCGGGCTAGGGCAGTTCCTGTGCTTGGCCGGCGCCCCGCACCCCCGCAGTTGCACTCCTGGGTGCGGCGGGTGAGGTTGGGCGGTGGGCCCGGAGGTCCCCGGGGTCCTTGTCATCACCTGCGAAGGCTTCCATGGTTTGGGCTGCCCCAGGAGGGCAGCCGGATTGCTCTCCCGAGCCCCAGCTGAAGGTGGCTAGCGGGTGCTTGCTGGGGCTGGGGCTGTCGGGAGGGAGAGGTAGAGGGCGGGGAAGGAGAGGTGGATGGAGGGGATGAGCCAGTCGGCAGCTCGCCGGCAGCTGCGTAAGCCTCCCGTCTTCGCTTTCCTTCTTAAAGAGATAGTTGGTTTCGCTCTGAGAGCCCTGGAGCCAAGATATCAACAAGCACGCGGGGGTCCTTTATTACCTCCAACTAGCTGTTGCGCAGAGGTGGAGGATGGGAAGGACTTCAAAGGGTATCTATCCTTTCAGCTTCTGGGCCTCAGTTTCCCATTCCTTAGCGCACCTTAAGTAGTAATATTATCTGGACGCTTTTAGAAACATTTTTGACCCCCTCAATCAATTTGTGAGTGACAGGAGTTATTTAATGTGGACAGCTCTTGCCTTTTAAAAAAATAAAATCTTAACTACCCGAAGGTATTTAAGAAATGCTATCCTTTGCAGTGTTAAAACAGAAAGCTGGAAAGATGGGCAATATATTGCTAAATGATCCTTATTGTGGCTTTGTCTCCTGCTTCTACCTGACATCAAGGGACCACAAAGTCCAGGACGCTGGATTTCTAGCCCTCCCATTTCTGACTGCCATAAGTTAACTTGCTGGCCTGATTTCTTGCAGTGGGAAGGGGCTCCCTTCTTGAAGCAGCCCTTTCTGATCAGCTGTGCCTTTACTCACAGCCTTCTGGGAAGTTTTCACCTTGCTATCTTGCTCTTACTTCTATCTCAGCTCTCTGGTGTCCTCTTAAGTGACTTTGCCCGTCACTCATTTTGCTCTCAGCAAGTTCTTTCTTGCTGGGGCTCTACTCCCAGCTTTTCTTTGCTATTCCATGGGTTTGGAACAACCCATGGAATTCCAGTTTGCTCCTTCGACTCCTGAAAGGCTTTGCTCAGACACTGCTATCTCAGGGAGGTCTTCTGCCACTGTCAACTTGACTGGATTTACAGTCACCTAGGAAGCGTATGTTTGAATGTGTCTGTGAGGGTGTTCTCACAGAGATTTACCTAAGGAACGAAGGCCCACTTTGGATGTGAGCTAGGGCCCAGACTGGATAAAAAGGATGAAAAGAGAAAGCTCATTGACTAGGAATGTTCATTTCTTTGTCTTGTGACTGAGGGCACAGTGTGACCATAAGCTTTCTGCCATGTCTTCTCTGACATGATGGACTGTATTTCCCTTAAACCATAGCCAAAATAGATCCTTCCTTTTTAAAGTTTGCTTCTGTCAGAGATTTGGTCATGGTCCTGAGAAAAGTAATAGATCTTTGCCAATCAACCTACAGAACGCACCAACTTCCTCTTCCTTCAGTCACTTGTTCTAGCTGTATGTGCACACATGCATGTGTGAGTGTGTGGGTGTGGGTGTACATCAGAGGTTGTGTGGGTGGGTGCATGTATGTACACCAGAGGTCTTTTTTTAAAAGATTTATTTATTTTATTTTATGTGCATGAGTACATTGTAGCTGTACAGATGGCCATGAGCCAGCTTCTGGGAATTGAACTCAGGACTTCTGCTCACTCTGGTGTAATAAATACACTCTCTTCAGACGCACCAGAAGAAGGTGTCAGATCTCATCACGGATGCTTGTGAGCCACCATGTGGTTGCTGGGATCCAAACTCAGGACCTTCGGAAGAGCAGTCAGTGCTCTTACCCGCTGAGCCATCTCACCTGCCCCCCCCC
>JADRCD010231389.1:0-18623 GCA_019843815.1 Montemys delectorum
CCAATAAAACTGAAAACAGGTGTACTGACTTGAGTTCACTGTTCCCAAAGATCCACTAATTCAGAGCTGTGACCAGGACACCAGATGTTCAAGGCTCCAGGACTCACACCCAAGAGAGGGACAGCAGGCAGGTGAGATGGGCCCAGAGAGGCCCTCTCGATGGGCATCTCTACCCTGGACTAATGAGCCAGTCTCTCCCAGCCTTACACTCTCATGCAGAATTGGAATTTATTCTTAACTGATAAGGAAATAAATCTTTCCACCCAATCACCCTGAAGCTGCTGTTTGGAGCGCATGTAGCCTCACCTATGGCTGATGAATAATACTTTCAACCATTTCCTCCGCTTAACTAGGGAGGGTCCTGGTCCACTCTTCTGCCCAGGCAGCCAACTTTCCTCCTTCCTGAAAGCACCGCTTTCTTCTCCTTCTTGAGTCACTCCCACACATGCCCTTATCTTCTAGTACAGCAGCTCTCACCCTTCCTCATGCTGCGACCCTTTAATACAGTTCCTCATGTTGTGGTGACTTCCTCAACCATAAAGTTATTTTGTTGCTACTTCATAACTGTAATCTTTGCTAGTTATGAATTATAAATAGTTGATACATGGGCTGTCTGATCAGTAACCCCCCCACCCCCGTGAAAGGGTCATTCAACTCTCAAAGAGAGGTCAAGACCCACAGGTTGAGAACTATTGATCTAGTAGCTCCCACTGGAAGGCAGCTACCACTTGTACGTGAAATCAGATTCCCTCCCCCTCCCCACATAGCTCTGTTCAGCCACCATCTGTTTATCTGATGTCCTTCACAGAAACAAACAAAACCTGAAAAACCCAACCTCTACTCTTCCTGCCCCGAGACTGCACCTTAATGCCACCCCCACCCTCACCCCCTCCCTATTCCTTGTTCTCTTTCCTGTAGTCCTACCTTCTTCTACCTTCTTCTGCCTTCCGACAACCTGGGAGGAACTGATCCTACATCTCTCTGGTTTTCTTTCTTGGCTTCCGGGACTCACATCCGGCTTCCACCTTCCTCCTCCATAGGTGATTCTGTCCCTTCCTGCTCCCTCCCTTAGTTCCCTTTGAAATATCAACCCCCCCACCCCCAGATCTGTTGGAGACCTTTCTCTGTTTTCTGTCTGCCCACCATCCCCAGGTTCTCTGGGATTACTCACAGCTCTCACTGCCTGCACGGGCTGTGACTACCAGTTCCACATCTGGCTATAGCTCATCTATGGCCTCAATTGTTTAAATAGACTCTTCCAGTGAGGTGACTTCAAATCAAAGCCCAAAGTCACTGCCCACAAGATCAGGGGTTCCCAACCTGCGGGTCGAGACCACCCCCAAGCCAAAGGCCCTTTCATGGGGGTTCAGATATTAACAGTTCAATTCAGAACAGTTGCGGACTTATAGCTCTGAAGTAGCAACAAAAATAATTTTGTGGTTGGAGGTCATCACCTGAGGTACTGTATTAAAGGGTCACAGCATTAGGAAGGTTGAGAACAGCTGTCATAATGATCCTTAAAAGGTCAGATTTTTTTTTTTTTTTCTGCTTAAAGCCTGTCCCAATGTGAATTACTCCTTTGCTTTCTTGCCCGTTGCCTGCTTCTCTGAAGCACCTTGTGGCAAGGATCTTGGGGACAGGGAGGACTGCTCTACCCCTACAGAATCAAGCAAGTCTGGCGTGGAGTGATGGCAAATATGCAGTTACAGGTTCTCATGCACCGAAGAGCAGCACTTTAAGGAGATGACATCATTGTGTAGACTCCCACAGCAGGTTCCCTATATTGCCACCCTCATGGTTGGTGAGCCTCACTGAGACGTGTCACAGCATATCTGTAACCCAGCTTTTTTTGTTTTGTTTTGTTTTTTTGTTTTTTTGGTTTTTTTTGTTTTTCGAGACAGGGTTTCTCTGTGTAGCCTGGCTGTCCTGGAACTCACTCTGTAGACCAGGCTGGCCTTGAACTCAGAAATCCATCTGCCTCTGCCTCCCAAATGCTGGCATTAAAGGCATGTGTCACCATCGCCCGGCTCTGTAACCCAGCTTTATATATTTTTTTTTACCTCACAGACAGTGGCTGCTTCCAACAAGCTGTGGGGTCCCAGCGGATTTGGGGTTGCCAAGTCATGCGTAACTTTTTTTTAAAAAAAGATTTATTTTATGTATATGAGTACACACTGTAGCTGTACAGATAGTTGTGAGCCTTCACCTGGCTGTTGGGAATTGAGTTTTAGGACCTCTCTTTGCTCCGGTCAACCCCGCTTACTCGGGTCAACCCCGCTTGCTCAGTCCCTGCTCACTCCGGCCCAAAGATTTATTTATTATAAATAAGTACACTGTAGCTGTCTTCAGGCATACCAGGAGAGGGCATCAGATCTCATTACGGGTGGTTATGAGCCACCATGTGGTTGCTGGGATTTGAATTCAGGACCTTTGGAAGAGCAGTTGGTGCTCTTACCCACTGAGCCATCTCACCAGCCCCTATCCATGTATAACTTTTGATGTCATAAAAATATAGTAAGATTCAAGTGGCATTAGCTTGTGCAGGATGTGGAAAAACCTACTCCCTAGAACCCAAGGCTACAGGTACCAAAGCAAAACCTCTGCCAGCCAGCATCCCACTCCTCCTCCCGAACCTCATTGCTGAAGCACACAAGAAATGAGCAACAATGAGCAACGAATTCTCATTAGGTTCAGCCTAGGGGCAGACGGCCAGCTCTGTCCAGCATGGGACACTGTTCTAATCATGTCTGCTTTAGTCACACCTGTAAAAGCAGAAACTGGCTAAAAAGATGAGTTAATCTGGCTTAGGGCAGAACCCCACAGGTTCTAGTCATTAGCCTGTACAGATCAAAAGGTAAGGCAAGCCAAAATATTTACTGTTAGCCTTACAGACAGCCTGCCTTCTGGGGGTTAGATATTAAGTGAGGGTGTGTCCTGGCTGGCCTGGAGGGAGGGGCTGACTTGAGTTTCCAGGGTAGCAGGGTTGCACACTGCTGGACTTGCCTTCCCTGCAGTGAAATGCTCTTCAGTTCTTGGCTCCCGGCCCCTGGCTCAGCGTCTATGAGAAGACCAGCTGTTCTGGCAGTTGCTAAGATGCTTAATACGCACTGAGCCTAGAGGGGAGAAGGAAGTGCCTTATGGTTAGGCGGAGACAGCCTGCAGTCACTTGTCTTTCAGGCAAGGCGAGAGACAGAGTCTACTGGGCTTCTGAGATGCAGCCATAGTTTATGGGAAGAAAGATGGTCCTGGGCCAGCGCTGCTTCAGCAGATCGCCTTAAAAGAATCAAAAAGGTGATACTCAGGGACTCACAACCTTACTAAAGAATGCCCACAGTGCAATAACACAAAACCCAAAGAACCCAACTGTTAGTTTTTTTTTTTTTATTCTATGCATATGAGGGTTTGCCTCCATTAAATGTATGAGTATGACATTTGTCTGCTGCCCTCAGATGTCTGAAATCCGAATTAGATCCCTCCATGTGGAGGTCCAGACAGCTGTGAGTTTACCATGGGAGTGCTGAGGGCTGAGCTTGGGTCCTTTGCCAGGGCAGCAAGTGCTTCTAACTGCTGCACTCTCTCTTTCCCCTCAGCGTCAGGAACTCAGTTTTTAAAGGGGGCAAAGGATTTTCAGACAACCTCTCTGCAGATGGATAAATGGCCTTGGAGCAGAGATGCCAGAGTATCAGTGGTCGCCTTGGGAATACAAACGGAAACCACAGCCACCCAGTCACTGTTATAAAAACAAAGGACACTGCTGTTCGAAAAGTACAATGGTACAGTCACTGTGGAAAACCTTACTGCACTTCAAAAAAAAAGTATACACACACAATTATCATATGGCCCAGCAAATCCACTTCCGGGTATATACCGAAGTTTTAACAGCAGGGATGCAAAACAAGTTGTATACCAGGACTCACACCGAGTTGGCAGACGGCAGGAAAGAGCATCTCAAGTGACCATCAGTAGTTAAATGGGCCAAATATCCTACAAACAACAGAATACTGTTCTGCCTAAAAGGGAAGAAGCTCTGTGTGTGTGTGGTGTGGGAGAGCACAGACCTTTAATCCCAGCACTTGGGAGGCAGAGTCTATATGGCAAAAAAGTCCCTAAATCTAAGAGAGAGAGAGAGAGAGAGAGAGAGAGAGAGAGAGAGAGAGAGAGAGAGAGAGAGAAAGAAAGGAAAGAAAGGAAGGAAAGGAAGGAAGGAAAGAGAGAAAGGAAGGAAGGAAGGAAGGAAAGAAAGAAAGAGAAAAAGGAGTATGTGTGGAGGATTGACACCTGGGAAAATAGTTAAACCTTGTAACATGCTAAGAAGAATACGCCAGCCAAGAAAGGAATAATGTTACCTGATGCTGCTTACAGGAGATACAAATTCACAGAGAGGAGTCAGAAGGGTGCTGGTCAGGGACTGAGGTGAGAAGCATGGGAGTTACCAACAGACACCAAGTCTGTGCTTTGCTAGATGAAGTTCAGCTTGTAGGAAGCCAGTGGCACCACCCAGATGCCAACGTTGAGCCTCTCAGAGCCAGATGCTTAGAACAGGTTAAGATACCCGTATGAGCATGTCACCAGGGCAAACCAAACCACCTATGTGTTACTGTGACTCCTACAGCTTTGCTCTGAACTTCAAGATTTATTGACTAGTCACTTGTCTTTAAGTCTTTGTTTGGGGCTAAAAGTAATATGTTCTGAAGACTTTACACTTCAGTCAGGGGAAGAGAGGAAGAGGAAGGCAAAATGGGATTTTAAAAACAAAGGTAATCTGGACTAGAAGCTTCAAGTACATTAGAAATGTAACTCCCGATATTCTGTGTATTTAGAGAGGTGATCGGCTCTGTTATGAATGGGTTAATCCATTTGCATAGAGATGGGTTATCAAGGGAATGATTTGTTTTTACAGGTAGATCTGTTAGAAGAGCAAGCCTGGGAGCTGGAGAGATGGCTCAGTGGTTAAGAGGACTAGAGTTCAATTCCCAGCACATACATGGTGGCTAGCAATACTCTAACTTCAGTTTCAGGGGATCTAGTGCCCCCTTCTGGCCTCCATCTACACAATAAAAGCAAGCCTAGCTAGCAGCTTTCAGGAGGGAAGCCCTGCATCTCACTCAGGCTGCACCATAGAGCTTATCCTGATGGTATGAGTGCAGGGAGAGTCCTTCCAAAGACTTGCCAGCTGTGCCAGCAGCAGAACTGGGCCTACCTCTTTGCCACCTGGGCAAAGCCAGAGAGCTGGCCCTGGTGGCACAGGTGCAGGAGAGCAGGTAGGCTGATCAACTCAGCTTCTACCTGGGCTTTGAGTTGGCTCACTCCAACATCTACCCCATTTGTGAGCAGCTGGAGTGCATGAAGAGCCAGTCCTGTGGAACCAAAGCTACAGGCTCTCCATGACACAGAGCAGTCACAGGATATCTGAGAGGACCAGTAATGATGGTAGAGCAGAAGCAAAGGCCTTGAACCAGACAAATGACTCATTGCAATGAACATTTACAACCACAGCTTCCTTGCCCTGCCAAGATGTTTTCTATCCTTGTTTGCTTTTCTCTCTCTTCTTTCTTTTCTTTCTTTCCTTTCTTTTTCCTTCTTTCTTTCTTTCTTCCTTCCTTTTCTTTCTTTCTTTCTTCCTTCCTTCCTTTTCTTTCTCTTTCTTTCTTTCTTTCTTTCTTTCTCTTTCTTCCTTCCTCCTTTCTCTCTTCTTTCTTTCTTTTCTTCCTTTCTCTCTCCCTCTGTCTCTCTTTCTTTCTTTCTTTTGACAGAAGTTGCAAGGATGGTATGGAGGTATGGAGGGATGGGGAGATGAGTGGGATTGGGGTGCACAATGTGAACTTTACAAAAAATGAACAAGAAGTTTAGAAAAAAGCAAGCTTGTCCCTTCCTCATAACCCCCTTTGCCATGGAATAACCTGTACTCACCTTGGGATCTGCAGAGTGTGCCTATTAGCCAGATGTCTAATCGGATGCTGGTACATGAATGTGACCGTCTGCACACTTGAATATATTAAGATAGAGGCTGCTATGTCTTCCGGCTTTCCAGGCTCTAGAACTGTGAGCTAAATATCCTTCATTCTTTACAAACCACCCTGTTTCCGATACTGTGTTACAGCAACAGAAAGTAGAACAAGCTGTGTCAGATATACAAACCTGGGCTGGAGATGACAAACACAAACATAAGCTAACCATAAATCTGAAAGAATAGATGTGTCACAGGCCACTTCCAGAAACTCAGGAGGCCAAAGCAGGAAAAGAGTTCAAGCAATCCTTTGGCTACAGAGTGAGTTCAAGACCAGCCTGGGTTACTGTGAGCCAAAAAGATACTCAGTCTCTCTCCTCTCCCCTCTCTCTCCTCCCTTCCCCTCTCCCTCCCCCCTCTTCCCCTCCCCTCCTAAAAGCAAAATGACATCCTCCCCCAACCCTCACAAACACAAACACAAATGTGAAGAGGTTGGTGTGGTAACAATCGCAGTGATGGAATTAAACACAACAGGCTTGAAAGAAATTCGGAGCTAATAAACACCTGGTAATAAGGAGCAGGGCAGGTAAGGAAAAGACCCCGGCTGCTGCAGTAAACAAGAAAGAGAATTCCTACAGCCAGTGAACTTCAACCCATCACCACTGCGGACCAACAGCAGCTAAAGGCTCTTGGACACTCTCCTTTTCAGCAGATGAGCTCTGTGATAAGGGAGTGAGAAGAGAGTCTTATCGCCTCTAGTGTGGAGTCTATACCATGATGCTTTTCCTGGAGGCACAGAACAGTGTGACCAGATGATCTGGCAGGAGGTGATGTACAGTGTTTGAAGTGTCATAGAAAGACTGGACTGGAGAGAGACCAGGGACAGGAAAGAACCCATAGGAGAGGCCCCAGGAGGCTTTCCTTTCTCAAAGTGCACACTTTGGCTGTCCCAAAGGGCACAATGCACTCGAAAGACATTCTCCACTCACTCCAAATGCAGAAATATTTATTTTGGTTTCCTTCATTGTTTTTGGAAATTCTGTTTTGGTTTATAAAACATAGAAATAGCCAACACTGAAAGCAAACATTCAAAACCCCGTTGTGACAAATTATCGACTTCCTGTGCAATTAAGAATACGAGTATGAAGTTAGTCTACCAAATAGTGTTATTACAATGACGATTCTTTAGTGCAAACCCAGTTGTGCTTCAATAACACACGCACTGTCACACAGCCAACAACAGTGGCTTCAAATATATAAACAACAGCTTGGATAGGTCAGATGTGGCAAAGACTCGCGGTAAAGTGAAATGCTGTTAATTTCCCAAATTAACTTAAAAAAAAATATATATATATATATATATACCTTGAGAAGTTAATCCCAGGATATGATTTTTTTTCCCCCAGATTTCTTCACCCCAGATTTTTGGCTTGTCAAATGCATTTTACATAAATCAGGTAGTTTTATAATAAGGATATTTACTTATTTCTGTCCATTTTAATAAGTACCCATGTATATCAACTCCCTAAATAGTTTTGAAGACATGCTTTGCCTGAGTTTAACTGGGAGGAAAAAAAAAAAAGCAAGTTGATCACCACATTATCATTTGCTAGGAAAACCATGTTTGGAGCCCAGTGGCCGCTACAGACACGAGCTGGTTCCACAAGGAGCAGGTGGACAGCGGTGGAGGCGGCACAGTTGAGCATGGCCGATCCAGGGTGTTCTTTGAAATACCATCTTCGTTGCAGAGTCTAAGGCAGGATTTCTTATAACCCCTGGGACGAAGGGGAAGGAGGCAGGGGACAAGATTTGGAGAGGAGTCTGAGAACATCTGAGAACATCTGAGAACATCTGTGTGAGCCACCTTTTTTTTTTTTCTGAGACTGGGCACCCACATGTTCTGAGGAGGATCTGCTTTTTAGTTTACTGAAGACCTTGTGTTCCAACAGGCACGGCAGGGACCATGTGGAACCCTTACAAACCAGAAAGGTCATGTGAGTGTACGGTATGTGAGTTGGTGAGGGAATGGGGCAAGGGTGAAGAGGTGTTCCAAAGGAAACTCCCTGGTCCACTGTGACTTTCTTCAGCCTGGACAGCTTCCCTCCAGTGTACTCTTCGGAGCAGCAGACAGCTGCAGAGCGTGCAGCAAGCAGCAGACACTTCAGAAAGAAGTCCTAACCCCTCGGTTAGAAAAACAGGAGACAGAGCTTGTAACACTCACCTTATAGGTTGAAGAAGTCTTAAATAACTTAGCACTTTTATGGGTTCCCCTTTACAATGTTTAAGGCTCGTTTTGGAAATTGTGTGTCCCCAGGATCATGGGCTGCAACACAGGTGACTGTAAGTAAGGCAGTGTTCCGTGCCCTCGACTATCCCTATGGTAAGACCCCGTGGACAAGTCCGGCAGGGCATTTCCTTTCCCACACTCGCTGCAGGCAAAGTTCCCAACGCGAAGGCCATTGGTACGAGGAGGATTGTGGAGATGCGCCATTTCTTCTGAGTATTCTCCCTCATGTTAGATCTTGATGGTGGAGTACAGTTCATCTATCTGCGACCTGAAATAGTTCCGTAGCTCTGGCCTTTTCGCCTTCAGTGTTGGAGTCAGAAGGCCATTGTCAATAGAAAATAATTCCGGATGTACAGCAATGCCTTTGACCTGCAAATAAACACAGCCATTAAAGTGGAAGGGACATGAGGACAGACATACGCCTAAGAAGTCTAAACAGAAAGGAAGTTCTCAAAGGAGATGAAGACCATTAAGGTGCCAACCCACCCTCACACTTCACTGTGCTTTCTCAAGCAGTAGATGTGGGTTCCATTGGGACAGAATTCAGGGTGGTGTGGTAACCTCAGGGAAGAGAGAAGTAGATTATTGACTAAGCATCCTGGCATTGGGGAGATAGCTCAGCAGTTAAGAGCACTTCCTGCTCTTCTAGAAGTCCCAGGTTCAACTCCCAGAACATAAGGTGGGCAGCTCACAACTGTTAGTAACCCCAGATCCAGATCTTATACCTTTGCACTCTTTGGCACCTGTATTCATGCGCAGATACACACACACACACACACACACACACACACACACAAATAAATCTTTTTAAAAAAAAAATCTCTTTACATCAAACTATTCTTAGTACTTCTTTAGATCCACTCTTCAACCTCTAATATCTACTTGTTAAAAATCTTCAAGTCAGGGCTGTAGAGATAGCTCAGGGGTTAAGAGCACTGGCTGGTCTTCCTGAGTTCTGAGTTCAATTCCCAGCAATCACATGGTGGGATCTGATGCCCTCTTCTGTCATGCATGCCCACATGCAAATGTATAAAACACATAAACATAAATATTTTTAAAAAAATCTTCAAGTCAGACTCCATTCTATACTGAACTCATGCCCATGGTCCAGGCCATACCTGCTCAAACGGCTTCAGACCAGCCTCCTTCCCGAGTTTCACCATGTCGTCCAGGATAGCTTTATTGATACCCTAATAATGTAGGAAAAATCAGATTATTTTCCCTTATATCTATAGGTTCTGAGGACCGAGTGGAGAGCTGGAAGATGGTTGGGACCTTCCAAGCCTCACCTTGTTCCTGCACAGTTCTTCAAAGGACCCTTGAAATCCTCTCTTCTCTGCCCAGGAAGGTAGGCTCTCAACGTCGGGTACCACGACTGCTATGAGAAAGGCCTACAACATAGACAAGTAACTCATTGTTTTTCCTGTACCACAGGCCTGTGGGATTATCTGGTAAGATTATAGGTTGTTTCTCAGAATGTTATTCGTTTCCAGGGCTGCCTGAGGGGCTAGCAGCCCTGAAGTTCAGATACAACTAGTCACTGGAAGTCAAAATCTAACAAGAAAGCTAATTTCCATTTACTTCAATATGTATTTTTTTACTTGGTTTTGATTTTTGTTTTGAGACCAGGGTCTCATGTAGCTTAGGCTAGCCTTGAACTAGCTACATGGCCGAGACTGGCCTTCCACTTCTGCTGGTCCTCTTATTTCTATCTCTTAGGTAGTATGATTACAAGTGTGCACTACCATGGGAGGCTGTGTATACTTCTGGAAATTTTATATTTAACTAGAATAGCAATTTTGGTTTTCAACATGGAATACATTTGACTTAATAATTTTCTCAAAAGAATGATTTAGGATGAATATCCAAGCATGTGGGAGGCTGAGGCAGGAGGATCTCTGTGAGTTGGAGTCTGGTCTACAGAATAAGTTCCAGGACAGTCAGGATGACAAAGAGAAACCCTGTCTCAAAACAAAAAATGTAAAACTTGGGGGTGGAGAGAGGACTCAGTAGTTAAGAACACTTGTGGCTCCTGCAGAGGACCCAGGTTCAGTTCTTAACTCCCACACAGGGGCTCACAACCATTCATAACTCCAGTGCCAGGGAGTCAATTTCCTCTGACCTCCACAGGTACCATGTGGTGCAGACATACATGCATGCACACATATAAAATAAAATAATCTTTAAAAATGTAAAACTGTGCTATATTCCATCAATGTTAATATTTTCACTCATAGTTAAATTAGAAATATACTATCAAACCCCTACTATCTTCATCCCATTACTATTGGTACTCCAGATCAATTACCTAGAATCAAAAATCCAGAAACTGAAGAGAGAACAACTTTGGAGGATAGGAAAGGCCACTGCAGTAGAACCCAATAGTGGATCAGTGCTAGTCCAGCCTGTCATAAATGAAGGTCAATGGGCACTGACTCAAACTGTCAATCACCTTCTGCTTTAACTCTTGAGATCAGGTCTCCTTAAGTAGCCAGGGTGGCCTCTAACTCATGACCTCTCACCCTCCCAAGGGCTAGGGCGTGGGCGTATTCCACCATGCCTGGCTGTCCATCACCTTAAAAGTCCCTGTGACTCATGGCACTTTGCGTTGCCCAGCAACAGTTCTGACCTTGGAAGAACATACCTGCAAGCTTTCTCCATGGACAAAGACCTGGGCCACGGCTTCACTCCGCAGGTAGATGTTTTCAATCTTCTCTGGCGCTATGTACTCTCCTTGGGCTAGTTTAAAGATGTGCTTCTTCCTGTCGATAATCTTCAAGGTGCCATTCTGTGTTCCAGAGAAGGAGGGGCGATGGGTGAGCTCCAGGCTGGTTTCCCAACATTGGTCACAGTACAAGGTATTAGAAGTGGCCTGGGACCACTTGGCCATGCAGAGGAAGGTCCCAGAGTCCACTTCCCCACTGAGCATCAGATTTATCTTTTAGCCTCCTGTCTGAAGCGTGGACACACATATCCTGCTCACCGAATGAGGTGTGTCCCCTGACAGCCAGGGTGTAGTCTTACTTTTTCATAGCACTCCACAGACAAAGATCAAATCTCCTCTGCCCTTACCACTATTTAGGGAAAAGCACTTTGGGTGGAGTCAGTCCCAAAGCATGTAAAACTGTGGGAACACTTGCAAGCACCCAAATTAAGACACTACTTGAGGTAAAAATCCACGGGGGTTTTTTGTTTGTTTGTTTGTCTATATGCTAAAGAGAAAGCAGCAATCAACTAAATTTAGGCAGCAAAACAAAAGCCATGTGCTACAGTAAAAGCCAACCTCTTAACCAAGTATGGGGCCACAAAGGAGGGGGGTGGGGTGCTAAAGTCACAGGCTGTGCATGCCGCAAGAGAGACTGGTTCCTCCCAGCCAGCATCCAGACAAAACCATCTGCAGAAAGGAGAGGTGGCGACTTACTGGCAGCCATTTTCCAATGTCCCCCGTGTGTAACCAGCCATCTTTATCCAGGGCTTCGGCTGTTCTTGCTGGGTCTTTCAAGTAGCCTTTGAACACATTTGCCCCTTTCACACACACCTAAGAAGAGATCGTCTGTTCACAATGTTTACCAGGGATTCCCAAGAAAACTATGTGTGCTTTATCTGGATGCCTTCAGTCCTCTGCTCTAGAGGGAATTACTAAAGTCCCAATAGGATCTTGAGAGACATTTCTAGTGCCCCCACTTCCTTTCCTATGGACCTGAGGAGTAGGGATAATGCAAGCCGCAGACCCTCAGATTGGATGACATCACTTACATAATTAGGCTTTCTAACCAGCACAGGCAGGGCCATTAGCAGACTGGAGACACGCCTCACGGGGGCTTGTGTGTCATGTTCTTGGTCCCAAGGAAAGACTAAAGTATCCTGCCTCCAACCCCTAGGGAGTCAAGCATCAATGTACCTCTGAATTGGCCTGCTTGACTCCAAGCTCTCCAAGAGAATCAAGCTTAGAGCTGTATTGAGTGCTACGGGAGCTGTGCTCCTAACAGCAGCTGTTACAGGAGCTGCGGCTCACCAGCGACAGGCAGGCCTTCACTCACCTCGCCCTCACCCTTGGCAGCCAGGTAATTCATCTCTTCCACATCCACAAGCTTTACATAATTGCAAGGCATGGGGGCACCAACATGGCCTAGAGATAAAGTGGGAGCATCACTGAAAGCACACTGCAATGGTTTGAGACCAAAGCACGTCTACAGCGGCCGGGCCGTGATTCCTCATAGTAACAGCTGCTATAGACTCCTGGCTTTTGTAATTACAGCTCCCCCTCCTCTGGTAGAACAATTTAAGAGAACAATTTCTTTCACAATGAGAGGAAAGAACACCCAAGAGTCTACTCAGGCCCTTTCCAGTTTCTGAGACTTTGACTACATTTTCAGCATTTGAACTGTGGCCACCGATCTGAAGGTTGGTTAGACACCTGGAGCCATGCCTTCTAAATAAAACTGTTACCTCGGTTCCGTGCCCTCCCCCATACGAACTTGGTTTTGTTTTTTTGTTTTGTTTTGTTTTTTGGCTTCCAACTCCTTACACGGTGCAGGATGGCCTGGGTGTTCTCATCCTCCTGACTCTTCTTCACTAGAGCTGGTACGAGCCTGCACTACCACACCCAATGTCAAACTTCTTAATGTCCCCACTCTCTAAGAAAATTACAGGTAGCCTTGTACACCCTGGCTCTTCTCTGACACATCCCTTGACTCTGGCTGACCCAGCCATTGTTTTTGGATGAACATGTTTTTACACGAAGTCTATTATTTCCCACAGTCAATTGAACTCTGTTGTGTCAGAGGGGGAGGGATCGGGTCTATGCAGGTTAGTTTTTGACAACTAGATACAAACTAGGTCAAACTAGGAATGGGGGACCTTGTAGGCAAATCTGTGGGGAGGGCCCAGCTGAGCAAGCCATGGCTAGCAAGGCAGCAAGATTCCTCTGTGGCCTCTGCTTTCGTCCTGCCTTGGGCTCCTGTCCTGACTCTGCTCAGTGATAGATTATGACCCGAGAGCAGTAAGATGAAATAAATCCCTTCCTTCCCAAGTTGCGTTTGATCATGGTGATTGATCACAGCAGCTAAGCAAACCAGGAAAGTGTCTTTTCCTAATATAAAAATAATAGATACACCAATAATACTTCTTATGCTTTAATAATCTCAACATGCAGAGATTTTTATTCTAAATTCTCTCGCTGTTAAGGAAAAATTGAAGGTATAGAGCTGCATCTACAGTGTCTGCATTGATTCCTTTGGAATTGCATTATGAGGCATAGATGCTAGGGTCTATGTTACTAGAGAGTTACTAGATTTATAATGTGCCAAATGGTCAGGGATGCTCAGTAACTGCTGTGCAGAAGAACCTACCAAAGAGCTACAGAGAGAAGCACAAAGCTTTACAGTACGCTTTATGATGCCACAGCCCTATGCTATTTAAGAAGCATCTATAACTTATAACATTCTCAAAATGTCTCCGGGTTAACACTTACATGGTGTCTACCATACCCGCTTCCTACCGACCTTACCACTCTAGAGACCCAACAACCTCTGTGGGTATCGTCTACTATGTTTTCTTTGAGACAGAGGACTTGTCTTCATTTCTATCAGCAGATTCAACAACTGGCTCGGCACATATACAACTGTAATAGCTACTTTTGGGTTAAAACCACCAGCAAATGATGAGACCCTGCTCAGTCACTAGCAAATCTCTCCAGACGCCTCTGCTAGGGTGTATCACAGCCTAAGCACCCTGGGTGCTGCAACCATTTTCTACCCAGCTCAGGACTATTTGCCTGAGGCCTAATTTCTCAAGACAAACTGCTGTGCGAGGAGGTTAATGACCCAATCAACAACCAATCCATTTCCAGTCATCCCAACCTCAAACTCCAATGAAGAGAGTCTGGAAATGGCTCTCCCACCAACCATACCTGCCGTCCAGTCTCCAGGCAAGCTCAGGCAGCAACCAGCAGTGCACTCGGTCTGCCCATAGCCTTCATAGAACTTAGCAAGAAACAAGACATTATTAATGTGGGATAACCATGCCCTTGCAGGAAGTGCACAAGAAATCAAGTTTTACTAACTCCTGAGGAATCCTAGCCTCTGAAATCTTTTAACTTTCTGTTTAGTAAGTACACTCAATAGTATAAAACACACCCCGAACATCTTCCATGTTTACTTTCCTACTCAACTTCCTGTGCCACGGTGGGGGGCCTCCACTGGATAGGTCACTCTCCACCTGGTAGTAGCCCTGTTCTGCTCATTCGGGATATCTCACACCTGTCCTGAGGGTCATCACAAGCCCCAGTCTCTTTTCTAATGGCCTCTCAGCCCAGTGTGTGGTAGGCTTATCTCTGATACCCATCCCATCCCTGAAGCCACACTCTAGAGACATGGCTCAAGCCTTACCTAGATAAAATTATTTTATATAGAGTCAAACACACACAGATTTGTCCCTCTAGGAAATCTGGAGCTAACCTACCTTCCAAGCAAACCAAGACATGTTCAGATGAGGGGCAGGGAGGCCTGGGGAGATGCTCCACGAGTTGGTGGAGGAGGACTGAGTTCAAGTGATGTACTCTACAGACTTGAGCGAGCTCGGGGGCAATCTCGTGGACCACAAAGCAAAAATACCCCGTACCCTCTACTTGCAAATGGCTGAGTTGTTTCTAAGTGTTCTCACCACACACAAAATTGACAAGTATGTGAGGTAATTTAGTCATTACCTGATGGATTCATACACCGTGTTTATAAAATGAAAACACATATACATTTTTGTCAATCAGTGAATCAGCCCATAGCATTATGAAGCCTGGGACAATCAGGTGGTTGATCAGCCTCACCTGACAGCCGAGAGCTGTCCTCAGAAACGTCAGCACTGTGGCAGACACTGGAGCTGCTCCTGTGATCATCAGCCGGACTTTGCCACCCAGGCTCGACTTGGAAGACAGAGAGAAGTTGGGGTTACATATACAGAAGTCAGAGCTCCTCTACCAAACATGCTTGGGGCTCATGCACTTAAGTGATTGATCCCTCAAGGCTGAGGGCATGCTAGGTAAGCAATCTACCACTGAGTTAGCTGTGTCTACCCCTCTTTTTACTCTGCAAGTGAGTTTCACTAAGTTTTTCAAGAGGGTTTCACTAAGTTGCCTAGGCTAGCCTTGAACTTGCAATCTTTCTACCTAAGTCACCTAACTGGGGTTACAGACCTGCATCATTTCTCCCCTCCTCCTCCCTCCCTTCCCCACCCCCCACGTTTTCTATGGGAGATATGAGAGGGAAGTGTATCTGCTACCTGTATCTTGCGAAAGATGAGCTTATCCCACAGGCTGTTGTTTCTGACGATGCCGCTGCGAAGCTCCGCCTCTTTCCTTTTGGAGGCAAAGTCCAACAGCCATCGCTTCAAGGAAGTGTTTGCTTGTCCAAAAATCTAATGAGGCAAGAAGTAAGATTCTCATATCTTCCAAGACAGCCAAAACCAAGGGGAAGGACAACGTGTGCAGGATACAGCACCCAGGAGCCTTGTGGCTGCCGGAGGGGTGGACTCTGCTCTGGAAAGCTATTGACCAGACCCTCCAGCTATTAAGTATAAATCTGCCCCATGGCCCAACTCTACAAATGAAAACATGGCCACGGAAACCTGCGTACAAGCGTCTACAAGCAGGGATATTTACAACAGCCAAAAGCTGAAACCGTTCAAATGACCATTAATGAAAGAGTGGCTAGATGCAATGTGTCCTAACCATGCACTGGAATCGTATTTGGCTATAAAAAGTTATAAAAATACTGAAATGTCTATTTTGAAGGCAGGCTATTGTTGCTTAGGAGTCTAGCAGGCAGGAGGGTGGGGGTGATAAAGAGTAGGTAGAGGGTTCTTTCCTGGGGTGCTGGAAGGGCTTTAAAACAGTAGCTCCAGCACCGACATCCTTAAAGACTGCTAAACTAACTGCCCACGCTTCGGCTGCTCCGATGGATCGGAGCCGCTCGAGAGCACTTCACTGTGGAGTTCCACCGCCAGGGCCTGCGCCATACACCGAAAGAGGGCAAACTGTATACTATGGGAAAATTATATCTCAGTGGATCTGTTTCAAGGCTTTTTGAAAGAGCGGATTTAAAAACTACCAAGGTTCCTAGAGATGACAGAAGCCTCCAGGAGGACAGGAGAGAAGTACTAACAGTGCCCAACTGAAGACTGACCACGCCATGGGCCGGTCTCACCTGGCTGAGGTGGCAGAAGCTGCATCGGTCTCAGTTCCTGCTGTGGCCTTGGCACTTCTCTCAGTGTGGTGAACTGACAGTTGTGGCATGCAGGGGTTGGGGGGGATAATTAATAAAACCATCTCATAGTTATCTATGTGCTCTATTTAATACCTGGATGAAAACGGGAGGGATAGTCTGTTATATACATGAGAGGTGCCGATCAGAGGCCACGTAAAGTGAACCGACCTTGCACCTTACAGCTAAGACCTACAGTGGGCTGTGTGCCTCCCCTTACCAACAGCTCCGAGCAGTAACTCAGTCCAGCTTCTGTGGAGGCGGACACTGACATTCTATGGGAATGAGCGGACTGTGGATGGCCAGAGAGGGTTCGTGGTTGACCTCTTGTCAGATTGGCACCGCGACTCACAGCCCACCTTCTGTCCCCTCCCCTTTATTTCTTGGGACTCACTCTGTCAAACATCCGGTTCAGCAGTCTGGGAACCACAGGGAAGATGGTGGGCTGAAGCACCTTGAGGTCATCCATAAGCAGCCTGATATCTCCTTGGAAAAATCCTATCTTAGCTCCATGACACAGCATTACACACTAAGGGTGAACACAGACAACACTGTCAGCATTGCAAGGAGCACTCCACCGCACTCTGACACACAGCAGCAGGGGAGCCTGAGGATTAGGGCTTCAAACCAGCTCCAGAAGTCTTAAGACTTCCTAAATACAGAGGGTTTCTTTAAAAAAAAAAAATGTTTGCATTTACTTGCCTCTGCAGCACAAACATGGAAATTTAGTATTTCCACCATCCCAGTGATACAGGAGTTAGTGTAAAACTGGGGGTGGGGGGGGCTCTTTCTTTTTTTCTTTTTTTTTTTTTAAAGATTTATTTCTTTATTACATGTAAGTACACTGTAGCTGTCTTCAGACACCCCAGAAGAGGGCGTCAGATCTTGTTACGGATGGTTGTGAGCCACCATGTGGTTGTTGGGATTTGAACTCAGGACCTTCGGAAGAGCAGTCAGTGCTCTTAACCACTGAGCCATCTCTCCAGCCCAGGGGGGCTCTTTCTAATGGTGATGAGAAGGGCTATCTGTGGCTAACAAGCGACAGCAGTTGGATGGGTTATGTGTTATACATCCCAAATATTTTTAGCCTTCTAGGAAGTTGAGAACTTATTTATTCTCAAAATAAAAACCCATTGCCTCCAAACCAGGCTTATTAAAATCTCATTTTCTTTTTTGAATATAAGAAAAACTTTCTGAAAAGACACTGAACTGGCTGGAGTCAGGATTCCAAATGGATGTCTACAAGGTTAGACCACATGCAGACTAATGGCCACCTAAACAGACTAGACAAATCATCTGCCTAAATTAAGCTAAAAATTAAAAAAAAGTTTCAAAAGATGACTAAAGGCAACAGTTTTAATGTAGAAACTAAAAAGATTACAATGAAGGACAGTAAGATGGCTAAAGGTGCTGGCTAGCCATGCCCGAGGACCTGAGTTTGATCCCCAGGCTCCACGTGGTGGGACAACAGAACCCACACCTATGAGTTGTTCTTTGACCTCCATGCTTACCCATGTATGTACACACACAATAAATAAACAAACAAATAGGAAAAAGCCACGTACACTTTGTTCAGTGTACAGGGAAGTGCCGAGAAGACAGGGGTCTCCTATTCTAAAGCAAGGGGGAAAGGCAGGGACCACCATCTAAAGGTTGTCCTCTGACCTCCACATGCATACAATGGCATGTGCAAGTCTGTGCCTCCACATACGAACACCCTCTCCTCTCTGTCTGTGCTCCACCCCCTCCACACACCCCTTCCCACTCCCTCTCCTCAGAAGGTGAACAAACAAGAGGAAAGTACAGTGGCTCCCTGTTGAGCACTGAAGGCCAAAGGAAGGCTTGTGCTCCCAACTGCACCTCTAAAGCCACAAGCAGAACCTGTGACTCACTAATGACTCACTTGAAATCACTGCATTCATTTTTTTTCTTTTTTGAGACAGGGTCTCACTGTGTTGCCCTGACTAGACTATGCATATTAGTGTGGCCTTGCACTCAGAGAGATCTGCTCTCCTCTGCCTCCTGGGTGCTAGGATTAAAAGTCTGTGCCACCAGCCCCAGCTTCTCCTGGTATTCCACTGTTTGTAGAATATTTGGCACTACTGATTGTCACTTGAGATGCTCCTACCCAATA